>JANPWX010000412.1:819145-836299 GCA_024734555.1 Trochalopteron elliotii
TCCTTGGCAGGTTTCAAGTTACGGTCTGTCCCTCAGTCCCGTCCCGGTGGTCCCTCGGCAGCACTGGCCGCCCCCGCCCCCTGCCCGTCCGGCCGCGCCCCGGTGCCGCCTCGCTGCGCTGCCGAGCGGAGCAGCCAGTGCCGGGGAGAGCCCTCTGCGGAGCCCTTCGCAACCCCTCCAGGACCCCGTCTTCTCCTTATCCCTGACTTGCGTTTCTGAGTGTTGCTGTGCTTTCGTTATCCAGGGTGGCTTGGTGATTTCTTTCGGGTTTCTTTTCCAAAGTGGCTTGAATATTTGTGTCTAGTTTTGGCTGCTGTGTTGATAAAGTCCCTGTTTTTAGCTTACCTGGTTAGAAACATAGTATCATTAAAGTTGGAAACGTTCTCCGAGATCATGAAGTCCAGCCTTTGAACAGCACCATGCCCGATGAACCATAGCACCAAGAGCCATCCACGTCTGCTTGTATTTGGGACTTCCACACTTCCCTGAGCAGCCTGTGCCAAAGCTTAACTACTCTTGCAGTGAAGAAATTTTTTGTAATATCCAACCTAAACCTTCCCTGGAGCAGCTTGAGGTCATTTCCCCTTGCCGTGTCGCTGGTTGCCTGGGAGAAGAGCCTGATCCCCACCCCACTACAGCCTCCTTTCAGGAAGTTGTAGGGAGTGATAAGGTCTCCCCTGAGCCTCCTCCTCTCCAGGTTAAAGACCCTCGGTTCCCTCAGCTGCTCCTCACATGACTTGAGCTCCAGATTCTTCACCAGCTTCATTGTCCTTCTCTGGACTTGCTCCAGCACCTCAATGTCCTTCGTGCAATCTGAATGCAGGGTTAAATGTCTCAGAAGCAGTTTCTGAGGAAAATGGATTGGAACTTGCTTGAAATTTTTGGTGTCCTTTAAGTTCTTTGGAAGAAAACTAGGGCTTATTGTGGAGCTTTGCTGGGGGCGTAGGTGCTGCAGATGCGAGCTGACAGGCAGGGCCTTTGCTGTTAGACGCCATGCAGACCTTTGTTCATTTCTCAAGAAATACCTTCTCTTGCCCTTCTTTATCCACAGCCATAGGTATTTGCAAACTTCCAGCCTTGAGTCTGAGAGTCTATGTGTGTGCTTTCTATTACATTCATCAGTAACCTGGCTAAGGGTAATGAAATTACTTTCAGGAACTTCTGTGTAGATCCATGAAGTTATTTCTGTAGTGGGTAAAATTCTATCCAGTCACTGTGAGTATGGAAGATCCAGGAGGCATCATGAGCAGTCAGATTTTAGACAAGCATGCCAGTAGATCTGACTCATTGTACAAAAAGTGCAAGGCCACAGAATCAAAAGCAGCTGGTTTTAAGTGATTTTGAGTGTAGTGCTGCTCTCATTTTGCCTTTTCAGATCAGCAAAACCTGCACTGTAGCAAGGATTTTGTGAAGTGAGGAAAGAAGAAATGTGAAAGAGAATCTCTGTTTCAGATGAGCTGAAAGGTGTATTTCCAGTCTCTTCTGTTCACAGGTGGCCTTAGGAATGTAAACTGATGCCAACAAAATCACCAGGATTAGAAACTGTTCACAGACTCCTAAATCAGAACTGCTATTTACAGTTCTCTTGCAAACACTTAGAGGAGGCTTTGGGGTATCACAAAACATTGCCACATGTCCCCTGTATGTTGGGGGAAGACCCCAGAGTGAACTCGAAGGAATATGAGCATTCATATCCAGCACACTTATGATTTTATTGGAAAATTGTATGGGAAGCTTTCCTCCATCTCATTGCCTGGTGTGCCATTAATGTTTTATGACAGGAGATTGAGCAGAAACTGGCATTACTTAGCAAGGGGAGGGATGGTTACAGGGGAATGTGAAAGAAGGCACACGCAGGAAGACTGGAGGTGGAAACACCTAAGCTGTATTTGGGGAAGAGTGGAAGTGATCATTTGAGAAATTGTGCTGGCATGCTGTCTGCTTTCAAAGGCACTACTGAACTGTGGTGTTTCAGTCTTGCCTCACAGGAACAGAGTCCAGGGACAGCAGTGGAAACAACATGCTTTAGGCATTAGTAGATTCTGGGATACAAACAGGGGTAGCTGTGTGCACACTCATACATGTATGTACACACACACACACACACACACAGAGCATTGTTAGGACAGACTTCAGGCACAGATTGCTTATTTGGCAGAAGAGAGGAGGCTGTTTTAAATCTTAAGGCAAACCCTGTGCAAGCCCTGTGGTTTTGCAGTGAACATCATGTTCCTTTGCAGCTCAGCTGGATAAAAGACATGAAGGCATAAGGGTCATAGACATCACACTGGCCTATCCAGGTAAAGTCAGCCAGGTCGTGTATGTATTCTTAAGGAAATACTAACTAAAAAAAAAAATAATCCTGATTTGGATGACTGGGGCAAAACAGCTTGGAAGTCTTTTGTCATGGTGCTTCAAAGCCTATCAGAAGATGTGACTTTTACTGAACAGAGTGAACCTGATGTATTCACTCACTGTTTCTGCACCTTTAATTTGCTTGACCAGCCTCATTAGCCTCATTTGTACTAATAAATCTTTGTCATAAATTTAACAGAGACCTATGGCCATATATTGGTAAGCTAAAACCAAGCAGATTAGTAGAATAAGAAACAAACCTGTATTCTGTGCAAGTGTGGTGACTGGTGGACAAAAATGCTACAACCAGTCCTGCCCTTCCAGGTTTCTAAAGAGAGCATGTGCCAAAGGAAATGCAGCAGAATGCCTCGTGCCTAACACAAGGGAGTATGCAGGGATCTCCTTACAAAACTTCAAGAGTTAATAGTTGCATAATCCTCTGTAATAAGAAAATTCAGTAAAGATGGAGTATTCATCCAGGAGGAATCTGCAGGCACATCACCAGAAACTGAATGTCTTCTTTCTCGCTGTGGGCAAGATCCCGCATAGCTGGAAAACACCTCCTCCTTTATCCAGCCATCATTGTGGTGCTTTGATTATGCTGCCACGATACCTAGCATACATCATTTGCAAAGCTCTGCACACTGCTGAGGGACTGTTCTGTGGAAGGTGAATGGGAGGATTGTACCCATCAGGAAAAGGGAAATGCAGACACAGAGTGGGTAAATGATGTGTCCAAGGCCATGCAGGAAGCTGGGGAAAGAGGATGAGGCAGAAAGGATGAGGCAGGGGAAACATGATGACACCACACACACACAACACCTCTGATTTCAAGCACCTTTGGCATTTAGCCCAAACCTCAGGTCATTAACTGCTGCTGCTTCTCTCTTTAGGAGAGATATTATCTGGAAGGAAACAATGGCGAAGATAAGGAAAGCCTGAATTCTGTTAGAATTATTTTTGCCATAGATAATTTGTTGGTACTGTTTTTCAAAGTAGTGATTATTTTTAGTCCATTCCAGAAAAAATAATAATGAATAATAATGGATTAATTATGTTCTTATGGAATAAAGTGCTTTTCTTATCCACTTAGCAAGGTGCTTGGGCATTGCACAGACAATTACAAATAAAGTGCAGCAGTAGTAATTAAAATAAGCGTGCATTATAAAGCCACAACAAAATAAAAATGTGTCAAGCCACAGGATTTAATGGAAAGGTCTAATACTATATGATTTAATTTTGTATTTCTTTAGCTATTTAACTCAGAGTAAAATTAATCCATAAATAAAGTTATACTAATAAGCAGACATGATAGGGAAGGTAGTAACACCTTTAAGTGTTTCAACTGTAGAAAAACTTTCACTGCAGAATGTTCTTGTAACATTTTCTGAGAGGTCTTAATCTCACTTTAATTTTCAACACCTCACTGAAACTTGATGCAAACAAATCACTCCAGCCTTTTTGACAGGTAGAGACTTCCAGTGTTTTTCCATTTGAAATTCTGTTTGAGGCTTTCCCTTCTCAGTTACACTCTATCTCCTCTTGGACAGGAGGTCATCACAGCAAACCCAGGCAGTCTTTTCCTCATTTCTCGAATTTGATCCCAATTTCCTCCACCTTCCATGCCTCAACCTTGCAAGGTAACAACTTACCCCTGGTAATTCAGTGTCCAAAGTGCTTCCACTTGGAGAAGCAGGGTATATAGCTTAGATTCCCAGCTATGATTCTGTGGACTTATTATCATAAGCTTATGATAAGGTTTGTTATAGTTCTATAAGACCTGCATTTCTATTGTCTTTGTTTGAGGAGAAGGAGAATTTAGAAAGGTCTGTGCATGGAATACAACAACGATTATTGATGTTTATGACCAAGTTCTTGGTACTTAAGGAAAGACACATTTAATGTTGCATTTAATGTTAAACTCACCTTAACTAACCTAACATTTTCTCCCCTTCTTCCTGTCGGAAAGGCAGGTGAAATCCCCACAGGTGATATTTCCCATCAGATCTAAGTTCTTAAGGAGAACACGCAAGGAAGCATAGCACAAACCATATAAAACCCCACAGAACTAGAGTCAAAGATGGGAGGAAGGGATGCAAAAATCACGGTTCTGTATTTCCATCTCTCATTCTAATTTCTGGGGGAAGAGGGGCATTTTCAGTCTCACCTGGAAGTTAGCAGCTGCTCAAGTAGAGATTCTCAGAACTGCTTGCAAACACCCTGCAGCCCCAAAAAAATTCTGCAGGAGTTAGATGACTAATTTCAAAATAGAATCAAGACAATCATAATGTTCTCATGCCTAATTTATGGACAGAGGGGAAAAAAAAAGTGCATCTCCTGAATGCTTCTTTTGCTCAGGCTTCTTTCACTTGATGCTGCATCCAAAACTATTCAGATCAATGAGATGTTTCACCATCTCGAGTCCAAGCCAGTCACTGTCTGCTGACACCTGTTAAACAGATGGATAAAATGAAGCTAACGTGAGAAGCGTGTTGCCCACAATCACACAGGACACTGCTCAGTGCCTGTAATTAGAAAACACTGGAATCAACAGCAGTGTTTCCTCTGCTTCAGGTGAACACTGAGTAAAGGTGCGAGTAGTTCTCTGGCACCCTCTAGTCCAGCACCTACAAGGCAGGTGTTGTGATCTGCAGTCCTGACATCTGCAACAAGGTGAAATCTCTCTGTCTCTCTTGTGTTGCATGTGTTGAATTGTTAATTCTTATTGACACCATTAAACCAGAAGCAGTGGGAAACATCTCAATTTATAAATCAAACATAAAGAGCTGAGATGTGGTAAGGACAAATACTTCCATTTCTTTCCATTTTGGTTGGGTTTTTTTTCCTCTTCAGTTGAGTACAGCTAAACTGCCATATAAATATTTAAAACAGCTGCTCATCAGGAGAAGGTGCAAATTCTGGCTTGTAGCCTTAGTTGAGATGTGTGGTTTTGACAC
This sequence comes from Trochalopteron elliotii, assembly GCA_024734555.1. Lineage (NCBI taxonomy): Eukaryota > Metazoa > Chordata > Aves > Passeriformes > Leiothrichidae > Trochalopteron > Trochalopteron elliotii. Next base: position 824,458 of record JANPWX010000412.1, read on the forward strand.
ATTTTAAAATCTTGACTGTATTTGAACTGTGCTACTGCAGCCTTCTGTTATTTACTACAAATTAAAAGGAATCAAGGTCTCTCTTCAGACTGCATTTCCCCTTTTCATGTTGCTTAAATGTTACATTATCTCCTGCCTTTTTCATGAAATTAAGCTTTGACCACTTAATTGATTAATTCTAGAGAGCAAAAGCTACACAGAGACATTTTCCTCAGAGTCAGTCAGGTTTTTGTTTGAGCTGACAGTTGTTCAGTCTTTTGTAAACACTGCAGTAAAATGGAAAGAAAAAACCTGAATATGGGCTCGATTCTCCCAGTATTATCTGACTGGCTCCTCCAAATTACATGAAGATTTTCAGAGGGGACACGTTCGTGTGATCTGACCTTGCAGAAGATACACAGGGGAAAAAACAGAAATAAAAAGAAATGGAATAATTTTAAGTGTAAACTCATACTCCAACTAGTTTTTTTCTGCAATGGCAGAAATCAAATACTGTCAAGAAAACAAAACAGGATGAACAGGATGCATTTCAGCTCAGGCTACAATACAGCATCTTTCTGATGAGCAGCTGTTTAAAATATTTATGTCAGCTTAGCTGTGTTCCACTGAAGAGAAAAAAAATTGACAGAAGAAGCAGCACTTGTCCTCACCATATTTCAACTCTTTATGTTTGGTATATAGACAACATTTTCCCTTTGCTTCTAATTTTGTGCTATCAGTAGGAATTAACAATTCAACGGCTTCAACACAAGAAAGTTCACCTTGTTGCAGAATTCACCTTAAAGAAGGTAAGACTGCAGACCATAACACCTGGCTTTTAGCTGCAGGACTAAAGATGAAGATACCAGAGCCTTTACTTCCTGCCTTTACTCAATCCTCATCTGAAGCAGACAGAGCCTTTTTTGATTACAGACCTTTGGTGCAGTCCTGCTTCACCTTGACAGTGTGGCTTGTTTGGTCTGTGCTCAGGTTTCATAACAGGGATAAGCAGACACTGACTTCTCAGGAAAATTAAGGCCAGGACAAGTCAATAAAGCATCTGGCCTGATGTGCTACATACTGTATAATGTCATGGAGTTTGGAACATGAGTTTAAGAAAAATATATCTCCAGAAATGCTTCTGGAACCAGTGGGAAGATAGTAAAAGGTAGAGAATTTGTCTCATTCCATGATATTTTGTTACTGTGGGTTATCTCTGTCATGGTTTACAAGTTGGAATATTTTTCTTATATGAAGTTATCCTTTTTATTTTCCAGACATGAGTAATTATGCCCTTCTCTACCAGGGTAAAGAGCTCCTTAGTCCTAAAGTTTTTTCTCTCCTTGAAGGTGACTGATCAAATCACCTGATGATATTATATTTAGCAAGATAAATGAACTGATCTCTTTAAATGATGTAATTTTCTAAAAACTTGAGTCTTTGGGGTTCTTTGGCTTTTGAGGTAATCTTTCAGACTTCCTTATATGTAGCATGATCTAACTAGAGGCAGCCCAAATGTTTGCTGAAGAGGTCGCTGCTGAGATGTGCTTCTATCTCTTGTTGCTCATTATTTATGGAGTCAGGCTTTTGCTCAGGTCAACTTTTGCCCTCAAATCTACTTGTAGACAGGATCCCTTCTGCTCAGACATGCTGGCTTGTGGCAAATATTTCTGTCTTCTATTTTGGTGTCTGAAAGAATTTCAAGGAGCATACGAAGAGACAAAACTCAAAACGGAAAAAACTTGCTCCAGACTTTTCTTTGAGGAACACAATGGAATTGTTTCAGACATCCACCACCATCCACACAGCTGCAAGTGACTCCACAGGGTAGAACCTCTGCCTCATGCAAAGGACACAAAAGAACCCTCTGTTTTGGGAGATCCCTGAAGGGCAGGAGATAGGTCAAATGGTAGCAGGTCTAGCTTTCATTAATTACCTTAACATAAGGTTAAGCTCTGGGTGCAAGCAATTCAGTCTTGTGAATTTCTTCACAACTGATGGGATTTTGGCAATGGTTGAAGCCAATCTGGTGACAAGGCAAGCAGCTGAAAACTTGCAATATTGGCCAGAGAGAAACTGCCCACTGATTTTCTGGCTACCTTATTTGTACACCTCTCAAGTAAGAGCAGCCTAGCAGATCTTTTCAGATAGTGAGCAGAAGTATCTTCTGAAACAACACTACACTCATTATTATAAGACGAAAAAAAGAAAACAATCCCTGCAGCTCACAGCAGCTCCCTTGCAGAGATAACAGTTCAGTTACTCATTCCCTCTGCAGCACTCTCTGCAGTGCTCACCTTGGGAAGCAAAGAAATGGCAAAGGACAAAGGGTCTTGTCCCTGGAAGGAGGGAGAGCTAAGGAGCCACAAGCAGTAACAGTGGCTGGATGGTGGGGAACAAAAACTGATGTGTCTTGGGCAGGGAGACAGGTGGAAGTGACAGAAGGCAGGGATGCACAGTCACTGTGCTGGGCAGAACTGAGGCAAGGGGAAGGCTGATGTTTTGTCTGCAGGCAGGACTGGTGTGGAAGTTGTGGAATAAAAGTGAATGTGCAAAAAGAGGCAGAAAGGTACTAAACTGCTCTCAGTAAACTGAAGAGAAGCTGAATATATGTAATAAAGACATGCTGAGTACAGTCAAAAGGAAGACTCAAAACTTGAAAGTTGGGTTGAAGTCGACTTTGTAAGACTTGAAGAGCTTATAGGTCTGGATCCCAAAGGAGCCAGAAGTATTTGCTGATGACTTAAGTTATGATTTGTTTAAAAGCTTCCCATCTGCTCAGGTTTGTACTCTGTTTTACATTGAAATGACTGCTGGATGGATGTCATAGAGTGGTGATTTTGGACACATTCTCTTTGGGTTTTAATTTTTTATGTGATGTTTTGGGCTTTTTTTACAGAGATCAGCACAAAAAGGCAAAACACAACCAACTGTGACAGAATATATAAAACAGAATGAGCTGCCTCCAGATAAATGAAAGCAGTCCAAAATAATAGAGACCAATGTGAATCATGACCAAGAAGCTTATTTGTAATAATAAACATGTCATCTGTGTCAGATAAACAAATGACAAATATTTATTAAGATAACAAATGGATTATAAATAGAGAGACATCCCAAATTCAGATCATGTCTCTCAGTGATAGTAGATATGAATTAGCAGCCATATCTGCCAAAATAACTCTGGCTTTCTCACAGTCATCATTTAAAAAAATAATAATAACAATAAAAAATAAATAAAAAGAAGGAGAGTACAGAGAAGTAGAGGGCAGACAAGCATTGTTCTTTTCTTGCACTGGTATGACATAGTTTAGAGAGATCAGGCTGCATTAGTGCTGCTAAACACGATATACGCATGACAATGGTAAGGAAAAACTGGAGGCAGGGTTGAGGGAGAGGCTTTCCTGGTAGCTGCAGTTCAGTTCTGACCCCAATCCTATAAGCTGCTCCAGGCAAGCAGGTGCATGAGGCCTCATTTTGAAATCAGTGAGTTCAAGCCAAGCACAAAAGTCTGTCTAGCCAAAGCATGAGCTGCCAACTTCCGCTTACCTCCTTCTGCCAGTCTTTCAGAGGCAGATAACACTTTATTGATATGGCATGAGTTTTGATATCATGAAAAAAAATGTGATAGAGTATTTATTCTTTAACTCTGGTGGTTGTGGAATGAAGCCAGTCAGTTTAAAAAGACCAAAATTAATTTTCAGGAGGGCCTACATAAAACCAGCTGTTCTTAATGCAAACCTGGCACTAGTTTGTCATGTTGTCCTGAGCTCCTGGAAATGGAGAGGCTGAGATTCTGCAGCAGGGGGGGTTCTTCCATAGCATACATTCCTGCGTTTCAGACCATAGATTTCAGGACATAAACAGTGCTATACCAAACTGAACAAAACAGGCCTATAAAATACCAAATGTGGCTGAAACAATATTGGGCTTGGCATTAATTTTTGTATTCCCTTCTGTGAAGGTAATGGTGCATACTCAAGGCCAAGCTCCTGTTGCCTACATTCGAAGAGGGAATGGAGGAACTCTTAATGTGATAGTCTGCCCGTCCTGATTAGATTTCCAAAGAGGAAAAGGAGCAAAACTACCTCATCAGTGCTAGTGCTGGTCCAGGTGGACTGCTCTGCAATGATAAAGACTAGGTAGAATGCTGTGCCACCATTTGCATGACTATCAGGGATACAGTCAAGGGGATGGGGCCAGACTCTCCTCAGAGGTGCACAGCAACAGGATAAGAGGCACAGGGCCCAAACAGAAACACAGGAAAGTTCTATCTGAATATGGAGAAAAACTTACTGACTTGAGAGTGACAGAGTGCTGGAACATGATGTCCAGAGAGGCTGTGGAGTCTCCTCTGGAGATATTCAAAACCCAGCTTGATGTGATCCTGTGCAACCTGCTATAGCAGGGAGGTTGGGCTAGATGATCTCCAGAGGTTCTATCAACCCAGGCCATTCTGTGATTCTGTGAATTAAGCCCAAAATAAAGTCAGGAGCTCTCAACTGTAAATGCCAGTCAGCATAATAAGAGGTAGATGCCGCCCCAGCTGTCCTCTAGATACAGTGCCACGACTACTAGACCAATTTGAATTTTAAGGGATATTCTTGTAGCTGGTTGATATTTCTATTTTCCTTCTGATAAGTCCTACATGCTCATTTTGAGGTACATTCAAAAACCCATCTCTTCCTTATGTTTATATGATTGGATCCTTCCAGATATTCTTTCTCCCGTGCAGCAGTTGTTCTGTGAAGGTCCTGATCCTTCTGACTCTTCCTTACAAGTCAGATTCTTGCTCCTAATGCTGTTGGAGTGGCCTGTCGTGGCCCTCTCTGTGCTCACCTATTTCGGTGCACGCCGGAAAGGTCAAGTCCCCGCTGCACACTCGGACACGCCCACAAGTGCCCCAAGGCTTTGCGGGCACAGGACACGGTGCTGTCTCACTGCTCAGGGCAGGATGCAGCCTGTCTTCAGCAATCCAGCTCAGCACCTCTGCCTGGCAGCAAAATACTTGGATAAAAACAGACAAAGAGGCCTCCTCAAAAAAACCTGCAGGATTTCTGGGCTCAACCCTGATGCTTAGGACTCGGTGGGAAATTCAAGGTCATATTCACATTCTGTGTAGTTCTGAGAACACGTCTTTTGGTGTTGATTGAAGCCCAGCCTGAGCTGGGAGGTTAGGAGCCTGGCTGTGGCTCTGTCTTCCTGATGAAGATCCTTGGTTTCTGGCTCATTTTAGTAGATGTGCTCACCTACAACTGAAGGCCATGATAAAATGGATGTCGTAATAAATTGTTTATTTATCAAAATAAACAATGAAAATTTATTTGTGAATTTGGGATGCACTTACTGAATAGTTTTGAGATTTCATACAATGAGGACAATATTTTGTTGGGTTTTTTCCTACCTAAGCCCTTTGTCTTCTCCTAGGAACAGGAAAAAATTAAAGCCTGGAGTAATCTACAGAGGCTTAGCTCTACTATTTTTTTTTAATTAGCTATGCAGTTTCACTAGCATATAGAAATACTAACAGAAATACTTACTAAACAAATGCACTGGTTTTATTATGAAACAATGACAAAATTATGTTAAAATCTATGTTGTGTTGCACACTATTACTTTGGCGTCTTTAGATCACTCTAAAATGGAAGGGGAATTAAAGGCTCAAGTGGGAGATACATATCCTACTGCTTTGTAAATGACAGGAAAGATTGCATCTGTCGTTCTTAGAATTAAGTAGGGACCTGATGTTATAACACAAATGCAAAAAAAAATTCATGTTTCTAGAGAAAAATCCTGTGGAATTAACATGGCACCTTGGCATACAGCTATTACAAGGCAGTTAATATGGCATAACTTTAAGGACCACCAGGAAATTTTGCTTGCAGCACAGAGGAATTATAATAGCCTCATATAGTAAGCTTTGATGAGAAATATTATAATAGCCTCATATAGTAAGCTTTGATGAGNTATAGTAAGCTTTGATGAGAAATATTATAATAGCCTCATATAGTAAGTTTCATGTGAATACTGAAGAGCAGTACAAAGTATCTGAAAGATAGAAATGCAAAACTAATAATTTCATTGGAAATGTTTAACATATATTTCACTGTTCATTCAGAAAGAAAGTATTTCAGGTAGGAATTTTGAGTTTTCACTAAATTTCCATTTGAGTAGAAACTGGGAAAAAAAATCTCTGAGTGTAATGCCTTGGCTCTTCTATCAATCTAGTCCTTTACTTTTATTGCACATATCTGGAAAAAATGCTTACAGAACTAATGTTGGTTCCAACCAAAACATAGCAAATATCTTACCCTGAAACTATGGAGGTTTTATTATTTACCAGATACGCTGAAAGCAATGTTTTGGACATGTCTTTGGGGAAAAAAAACAAAAAACAAAAAAACAAAACAAAACCAAAAAAAACAAAACCAAACAAAACAAAACCAAACAAACAAACAAAAAAACCCCAGGGTTTAATTTTTTTGTTCAAAAGCTCAATCAAATAATGAATTATTTGCACAAACCAACCAATTTGAACATCCCCTTAAATCCTAAAATAGGAGCTTGCTATTGACAGCAGGGAATTTGAATGAACTTCTCACAGGTGTGAGTCTTATTCCTAGGGAATATTGATTTCTGCTATTTAGCTTTTATGTTTGAAAATACGAAAAATTATTTCCAGCTTGAAACTAAGTCTGCAGGAACAAGCTTTTATTAAAGTGCAAATTTCATTAAAGTGCAAATTTTTCTTAATCACATATTACTTAATTTTCTGAAATATGTTTTTAGGAAGCAATGTCAAAAGTACAATTAAGTGGTTCAAAACTGTGATGGTGACAATAATGAAAATGAGTTATTTACCGAAAGCTTATTTTTTTCTTTTTTTACCCCGTGCTTTTACCTCTCATTATTCTGCTTGGAAACAGACTGTCCTATAATGATTCGAGTGTCCTGCTGTCAGTATTCAGACAAGGATTTGTCAGAATGTCTTAATACACTCTAATATTTTCAGTAGGCATTTAATAGAACATATTTCTCTCCATTTCCTTTTAGTCCTAATATTTAATATAGGGTCTTGTGTCTCTTTTCATGCTTCTCTTTTTATTAACTTTCCAAATATATTCATAAATCCCCTAGTTTGTATCTAGCAATGACTTATGTATTGAAGCATTAAAATGTACAATTAAAACATTGACGCTAAGGTTGGAAACTGATAGAATACTATTAAAGTTCCTAGTTTAAGTATATGTGATTTGAAAAATACGAATTTTTAAACCAGCTATTTTTATAAAAAGGAAGAAATGTTCTTGAGAATTCGATCTTTTTTCTTCTCCTTTTAGGAATTCAAAGTCCAGCAGAATTTAAAAAAAAAAAAAAAAATAAAAAGCCACCAACCCCAACTAATGTCCAAAGCTGGGGAGGGAGTGCAGTGAATTTTCATCAGAATGCTGATTTTTATTTGAGACTTTCAGGATGGGGAAAAAAAAATCAATCTTCAGTTTTTTTGGAAGCAACATCTAATATTTAGCACCCACACTGTTCTAAATAAACTTAATGGATGTCAGAATCAAAAGAAGAGTGATCTCCATAATGACTCACTAACATGGTAGCTGGGAGTTGTAGCTGGCTCCTTCCTCCTTGGGTTCGTGCCCTCTTCACATGACAGAGGGCAGTTAATTAGTGAATTTGTGACAACTCCTGGTTTCCTTGTGGCAACAGAAGGACAGCCAGCAAGGGAGCTCATGGCTGCAGGAAAGGGGAGAAGCTTTGGATAGCTGGCTTCTGGCTTGACTAAGAAATGGTAACTGGGACTGCATGGCAAATCACTGGGTGCCACAGAATGTGGGTACAGGATTGTGTGCATGGTTGCTATAGAATGTGAGGGTGTAATAGAACGTTGCAGATTCTGTGAGTCTTGTATGTGTTGACTTTAACATTGAACAAGTAATTTGGGCCTGTTGGGAGCATGGCTAAATGTGTGACCTTAGAATACCTGTTGCTTTTCTCTTAGCCATGGCTGTTCTTATTATTTCTCTCTTTCATTTATTTTTTTATAAAGGTCTGGTATGGGAGGTTTGATCTCTTGCCAGGTAGCCTAGCGGGAATGCTCTGTTCAGTTATGCAAGAAGCATGGATTTGATCCCTACCTCCTGTTACCATGCTCTTAGGAATGCACGTTACAGAAATGAAAGCATTAGCCTGCAGCCACACTGCTGTGCTGTGCTCCCACACATCTCACGTGGGCAGCAAGGTCAGTCCCACTCAGGACTCTCAGGGCTGGGGGTGTTGTGGCAGTGTGGAAAGGAGCCACAGAACAAAAGAATGTGCCTAGAACACTGTCCTCATCTGTGCTCCTCTCCAGGGACTTTCCACTCTTTGTGGTCTATTTTTTGTTACCGTTGTTTCACTGATATACCTTTATTTCAGAAATATGGGGGGGTTTTTTAAGTCAACAAAGGTTATTACTGTGAGAATGTAAAATTGTGTAGATGCAACGTGAGGAATGTCACTTTGGAGTTCACAGCTAAGAGTCTTCCCAGCGACACTTAAGGCAGAGAACTTTGCAATCCAACTTTTCCTTGCCAACCAGTTCAAGGTGCGTCAGACACTAGTTCAGTGCAGTCATACAAAGAGGTACCATTTTAACCTGTGCCAGTAATGCAAGAGTCATTTTATACTCGTGTGTGCACTGGAAAAGTTGCATTTTTATGGTTTATTGTGGGGGAGGCGGGGGCTGGTCCCAGCATTGCCTGAGTGCTTCAGCCTGGGCCCTGTGTGAAATACTGTGGCACATTGTGCCCTGGAGAGCTTAGAGTCTGATGGGCAGTGCAGGGACAGGGCGCCAGAAGGGCTCTGGCACTCATGAGGAATAAGTAATGTGATGCTGGGGAGTGATGTTTAAAGCAGTGACTCCAGGGCTGAGCAGTAGGCTTGGACAACAGGGGAGAAAGTGTGGAAGCAGAAGGAGTTGAGGAGGAGGAGAAACAAGAGTAGTTGAGAAGGGGTACAGGTATGGTACTTCTGTCAACTTCAGGCTCTAGTTTGTTCCACTCCACTGCATTTTATCCCAAAGCCCCACTGCTAGGGGAAGAGGAAAGCCACATGTTTGTGAGGAAGTGTGTGGGAAAAGTGTCTCCAGATACCTGAGTCAGAAGAAAGCTTGTGCAAAAGGAAAGGGGGCTGCACTTGGCCCTTGCTTCATCCCCCTGCAGTAAGAATACCTCAGAGGTAATATAGGTATTCATGTTATAGTTAGAGCATCTATATGCTCTATATGCCATGGGGAAATAAAGGTGCTTCACCTTTTACTTTTCACTCCCAAATGACAGAACCCTGTTTAGTTTTGTGTCGTTTTAACATCTTGTGAGCATATACTGATCATTAGTGTGCACTCAGACAAGGTGCTAATTGTCATCAGACGTGGAACAAGGGTCAGAGTTCCTTCCTGCCTGTTCTTCTAAGGCAACGCTACAAGCAAAGCATTAGAGTCAGACCTGAAGCAAAATCTGAGCTCCAAACAATTCTAAAGATTAGGTGAGCTCAACCTTGCATCCAAATGGAATAGCAAAACATCCCTCAGATCTGAAAGCCCCCAAAGCAAGAGGGATGTCTGGAGTAAGAGCTGATCTGTGTTCTGACCTTGTGCAAAAGCAACTCAGTCAGTTCTGCCTGAATGTTTGACAAATGCTGTTCAACAGACTACAAGAATTTCCAACACCTTCCAAACACAACCACAGCAGCACTCTGTATTCTCCTCACCTTTGCTTTTTACATTTTTCCTTCAGGTTCTGAATTCTATTTTATTAAATTTTGGTATAAAACATTATAATAAATATTAAGCAGCAACATTTTCCATCCTAAAAATATCAAAGATGGAAAAATATTATTGTTTCCCTTTTTCTAGTGAGAAAACTGAGGCACTAACTACCTGCCCAAGGTGACTTTGCTCACTAAAAGATAACAAAAGAAAGAGCAAGTTAATTTAATATTTTGAAGGTTGAATGTTTTGGTTTGCTTTTTTTCTTTCTTTTTCTTTTTTTTTTTTTTTTAACTTCAGAAAAAGCACTCTGGTGGGAAAATGCAAGTTCAGAAATGTGAAAATGAGTTCAAATACAATGTAAATCTAAAAGGGTTGGCTGCTGCACACGAATTTGTGTCTGTGACACAACAATAGATGAGTGATTGGTTTGTGTATATATAATTGCAATGGCTCTAGCCTACAGGATAAAAAAGCTTTTATGCAAGAGTTCTGGACAGGGTGGAAGCCCTTGAATAGCGTAGTGATGGAAAAACTAACAGACAGAATAAGACTCTAGACAGTAGTGCTCCTTTTGTTGGAGGAGAAAGATACTGTGTGTGACTTTTTGTTGGCTGAAACTTGCCAGTGCAAGGCAGTGCAGGGTGAGCTTGGTGGTCAGAGGTGCCAGTTGGCTCCCTGAGAGTAGCCCTTGCTGAACTAAAAGGGTCCTGTCCTCCAGACAATCAAAAATAGCCTGTGAAAGTTATGAAATATATCCAGCAAACATTTTTCTGGAGAGAGAAGAAACTGTGTCCAGTATTCCACTGGCTGGGAATGGTGTTGCTCCATCTTCACCAGCCAGTTCCAAGAGCTAAGCCATGCAGCTGGATGGAGACTGGTGCCTTTGCAGTTGAATTAAATACTGTGTCAAGCAGCTGCTCTCCTGATTTGCCTCCAGACTCTTTCTGTGGCATTGTCCACACGTGTTTGTGCCTGCTTAAACAGATCTTGTCTGCAAGACAGGAAGTTTCATATATGACAACATTACTCAGGAGTTCACAACTATTTACAGCCTCTCACTCACTACCAGGGTCTTCCTAGTGCTTTATCCAGTCCAGTGGTACCCTGCTATTGCTTCTCACCTAGCACTTGCTGTATCACTGCTGCTCTGCCCACTCAGCCTAAGATCCAGTCTTCCTTTTCTCTCTCTTTGTTAGCTCTCTTTTTCTCCTTCAGTGATGGATTTTGCAAACCTGCTGGCTCCTCTTCCTCAGGCTGGGAGGGGGACATGGGAAGGGCCTGTATCAGCCTGCCATCACCTCTTGCTTTCTGTTGAATTTTGTAAATGGTTTGAACTGGATTTCACCAAGCAGCAAAAAGCATTTGGAGGGCTTTCCGTCAGCAGTATATAAATAAAAATGGATAAGAATAGATTGGATTGTTGCTTCTTACATCTGCTTCCCCGTTTTATTTGTGACAGGTCCTGACACCCACACACACGCTCCTTGTTCAGGTTTGGATAGATCTGATTTTTTATCTGCTTTGCGGTTTTGGCAGGATTTTCCATTCCTCACAGAGAGTTTCAATAGCTCCTACCCTGGTCCTCAGTGCTTGGGCCTTGTGCCTTTATACTTTCCATACTTATAAGTCTTACCAGGCCTATCATTAAAACATCACAAGGGCAAGAACTGCACCTCCTGCTGGCTCTGAAACAGGGAAGCTGCTACTGCTGCTGGCTACTGATCTCCTCTGCAACTCCACTGGGTCCAACATCACTCCCCCACTTCAGTCTGCAAAGGTGTGGAACCGAGCAAACAATCTGCAACAGATAATTTATCATTATACCTTTTTCCCCTGAGCTGAATATGCATGAGTGGGTGCTGATGTCTTCAAGTGCATTCCCTGTTTGAAGAGGCTTGCCTTCTTTTTTTCCCCTGTGCACCACTTTTAATGCTACATGTCAATCACAAGTGTTCCCTGGTGCATCCAAAAGCTGGTATTTGCTGTTCAAATGGTGTGAAGTTGTAACTGTTTACATAAGTTTTGAGAAATTGTTTCTGATCCTGAAGAGGAAAAGCATTCAAATACCTCTGTCATGTGCAGCACAAATGCCTTTAAAGTGTG
>JANPWX010000412.1:836686-900753 GCA_024734555.1 Trochalopteron elliotii
GCGGGGCCGAGCCCGGGCCCCTCAGAGCCCCGGGCACGGCCGGCGGTGCAGGGGAGCAGCTCCGGGAACGGCTCCGGTGGGTACTTTCTCGCCGGACCCGAGCGGGGCCTCCGCGGGAGGCTGTGCTGGGACTGTGGCCTGTCACGTCCGGGGGCCACAGGCGCTGCCCGTCGGGAGCCCCGCCAGCCGATAGGCAGGAGAGCTTGGCGGCGTCTGTTAGGGAGGGACAGCAGGGTTGGAAAATGGTTCGTTGCACTTCTTATCCTGGGTGCATTAGGAAAAGCATTGCCTGTGGGTCGAGGGATGTGATCCTGCCCCTGTGCCTGGTGTTGGTGAGGCCACACCTGGAGTGCTGTGTCCGTTTCTGGCCTCCTCAGGGCATGTGACTCAAGGAGCTCCAGCAGAGAGCGACAAAGTTCATTAAGGGTCTGGAGCATCTCTCTTGTGAGGGCAGGCTGAGGGAGCTGGGTCTGTTCAGCCTCAAATAAGATTTTCCAGACAAGTTGTGGAGTCTCCCTCACGGGATATTAAAGGACTATTTGGGTGCAGTCCTGTGCTGGGTGCTCTAGGATGACTCTGCTTGACCAAGGGGTTGGACCAGATGACCCACTGAGGTCCCTTCCAGCCTGAGCCATTCTGTGATTGTTGTGTGGTGCTTCGGTGCTGAGCCATGACATGAATTGGGAGATCTGCCAGGCAGGCATGGACGAAAGTTTTGCGAAATTGTTTCTGATCCTGAAGTGGAAAAGCATTCAAAAAGCATTCAAATTCAAATGGAATCCTCAAGCTGGCAGTGACATACAGGACTCCTGAGCTCCACACTGTTTCAGGGAATGGTAAGGGCAATACCTCTCTTCAGTGTAGATCAGGTACCCCAAGGGGACAGATGGGAGACGCTGCAGCCTGAAGGGAGGAACAAAAAACAGAGGAGGTGTCAGAGAGAGACACGGGACTCGGTGTTGAGTGTTATGTGATTTTTGTTCAGAAAGTCAGCTGATGGCTTGTGATGGGGTTGGGTATTTTGTACTATTCCAAGTACACTCCCAGGCCAGTAGTTGTGCTGGTTGTAATGATTTGTAAAATAAAACCCCATTGTCAGTGTTCGCAAGCAAACCCAAATGCTGATATGATAATTGCAGTTACTGTAATAATCTTTCTCTATGTTTGAAATAAAGAATGAATTGGCCAGCAGTAAGAAGACCGTAGGACTACTAAACCTAGCTGTGCACATGAAGAAAGGATGCTGGTGGATGTGAATTCACATCCAGCAGTGATGGTCATTGATAGTATTTATTTTGGTAATCAACAGGAAATCCTGCGATAAGGTTTCCCCCCTCCTGTCTGTCTGTCTGTCTGTCTGTTTGCTTGTTTGTTTGTTTGTTGGAGTTTTGTGTTTTTGGGGGGGGGTTGGTTTTTTGTTTTGTTTTGGGTTTTTTTGGGTTTTTTTTTTTGTTATTAAATGTGGTTGAGATATTGAATGGTTGAACAGCACCTAGATTTTCCCAAAGACCTCTTTCCAAAGAGGAGGCTCTTTATCCCTGTGCAGAGGAGACTAATTCTTGACTCTGTACAAGTCACAGTGCAGCTTCCAACAAGGAGTGTGGGGCAGTGCTGACAGTGGTTGTGGCATTTCACGTGATAGAGGCAAATGTCAGCTGGGAGTTTGCCTGGAATTACCTCTGTTTCATGGAGGCTGCATGGCTGCTGTTGCTGGCTGTGATTTGCAGACTGGGCTGACCTATCCTGGAGTAGCTGAGGTAGAAGCTAGAACTGCCCTCATTCCTTGGCTGTTCCTTGAAATACAGAGCCTTCCTGGAGCAGTGGAAGGAAACAGAGTGGAGAGTGTTGCTCTTGCCAGAGGCAAGGCCTGGAAGTAAAGTAGCTTTGGCATGTCTCCTTGTAGTGGCTTTTCTGCATGACAGTTTTCCGGGAATCAGAGGTGCTCCAGTCAGCTGTCCCTTGCTTAGACTTTATTTTAGGAAAGTTGGCTGATAAATTCTCCTGATATTTCATTATGTTTGTCTTGTCTGAGTAGTAAAGCTGGGATGTAGAGGATGCCTGATATATCTCTGTATTCCTGGGATGCTTTGAATGGGGGGAGAAACGGCCACACCTCCAGAGCCCTGAGGCAGGAGAGTGCCTGAGGCACTCCCAGAGCAGCACAGGCTGCTATTCTTAGCATCTGTTCTTCTTCCATCACTCCAGATATTTAAACTGAGTTTTAAATCTTCATTCCTTCAGATACAAAGTGCTGTTCTCTCAGCTCAGGAGTTGATGGGCCAGAAAACTTAAAGCAGATAATTCCTGGGAACTACTCTGCAATCTGGCTTCTGGGTAATAGCAGGTGACTGTGGTCACGTCAAGCTCAGCTTGGGGAGTGAAAGGGAATGGTAGAAATTGAGGGCTGGGGAAAGATAGTATTGAAGTAATCCTGAAAGCAAGGCAGATTTTTTTTTATATATAACATTTTTTTTAGATTAAAGGTAATGTGCAGAGGAAGAAGAGGATTATGTCTGAAATTGTTGTTTCCCATGGCTGTGGTGTAAGAGATTGAAGGGAATCATTTTTACCACTCAGAAAAGCAATTTCTGTCTCTAATCAGCTCTGCTTAGAACCCTTCACAAGATAACATTTCCCAGAAAATAGTCCATCCAGGTGTCATTTATTTGACCCAGCTTTTCGTCAGCTCCTGTCAGTCAGGCCATTCTGTAGGGATATTCCTTCTAGCAAATGTGAACAGACTTGAAGACATTCCTTATTTAGTGAGTTCCCCACCTGTCATCTTCTAGAAACGCAAGCATTGCCTTTGCTTTTGAATGTGTAAAACAGGCAGGAACTGATCTGGTTGCTGGGTTGATTTGGTTGTTTCCTTAACTGAATGTCTAAGGCTTTAAAACTGGGGGCTGTAAAACTCCAGAACCTTGGAGCACAGGGTACTGAATGTGGAGGTGCAAACCACAACATTGCAAGTTATGGTTTGTGGCAGTGGTTAGATCTGCAGCTAGGGTCCCTCTACAGGAGGGTGGAGCTGATTTTGCATCAGAAAATTAGAGGGAAAAACTAGCTGGGTTTTTTTACTTTTTTTTACCTTTTTTTTTTTTTTTAACATGGTGTGTTTCTGGAAGTAAGTATTGCTGTGGTCTGATAGTGAGAATGAGAAGTTCAAGACATTCTGCAGGAAGCTCTACATCATCATTCTGGTTAGCCTGGTTTTGGAATTACACTGTTTAAGAGAACTTATTTCAGAGAAATGGCTTTCTAGAGGGCTTTGCATAGCCAGTGCCTTCTGTGTACTTCAGGCACACAAAACCAAAGTGGCCCCATTTAGGAAATCAAAGAGCAAGCTGCGACTGGACGTTTGGGATTGGATTCTTAACTTTAGTTATGATGTCTGTATAGTAGGTGTAGCTAAGCTATTTGTTTAGGCTTCCTTTGTAATAAATAAATAATGATGGGAAGGGAAGGCAGGCAATTAGCAGAGCGTTTGTGGTCAGTTGTATATGCTGCCCTGGAATCAGATCAATTGTTCATTACAGCATCTGATTGTCTCCATTACTGATGAGAGCCAAAGGTGGCAGTTGCAGAGGGGATTATCTGATTAACTTTAGAAATCAACATCTGTCTGTCAAAATGAGCTTTATGTATCCAGCTGGAGGAAATCAATTTCAGCCTGTGCTTAGAGGACAGAGCCTTCTCAGCAAGGTGAGAGAGGCTGTCTGTGTTTCACAGAACAGTTCTGTGTTGAGGGGAAAGATTGTCCTGAAGACAGTAGTGGCTTAGAGGGGGTCCTTAGCTTATGGAGGTGGCAGGGTTGAAGTGCACCTCCAAATTTGTTTAAGTCTCTACTTTTCAGATTCTCTTAAAAAAAAATACTGTAATAGCATTCTCTCTTCTGGAGAGTCAATATAATTTGTTGTATCTAATCCATCTTTAAATGTCTGGTATTTTGCCAAGGACTTGCCACATGCTATTGTAAAGCTGGGCTCTGAGATCTCAAATTTTGATTCTTTCTCTTAAGCCTAAGTGGAATACAGCAGTATGTGACAAACCAACAAATCTAAGTGGCTCTAAGTACTTTTTAGGGTAAGAGGGAGTCTCCAGATTTCACCTATATTAGCTGCCACAGCTACTCTTCCTTTCAAAGCGGAATGTCTGAGCCAAAGGTTTTTTTAACAGGCTCTGGATTCTTGAGGAGGTGCCTTAAATGCTGGGCTCACACTTTCAGGAGTGGATTTTTGACAGGCCAGTGCTTTTCTTCAGGTGCTCCTGCTGACTGTCAGGCTCCTCAGTGCTCTACTGCTTCTGCAGGGCCGTGGTGTGATGTGAGGCTGACTCCTTTTGAAAAGGTTTTGGCTGTTCAGGTAGTCCCGTATCAGTGAGCAGTTGTGGGAGCAGGAGGTGTCCTGTAGGATTCATTTTCTACATGGGCTTTTCATTGCTGATGTTCTTCTGAGGTAATGCTACACTGCAAGGATAGGCTGAAAGGTTGAGGTTGAGTAAGTGTCCTCTAAAGCTGGAGGAGAGGAGCAGAAACGGCTTTTACAGCTGTGGCTAAAGTAACCTTGTGATGTAGATTGGGCCGTGGTGTGCTCCTGCTGCTTGGAGGGAGGGAGAATGATGGCTTCTCAAGCTTTTCATTTTCCTGCACCTGTTGCCAGTTTCTGTGTCTGGGGAACTCCAGCTCCTCAGTTTAAATTCACTTCTTGATAGTGGGCAGGGTGGGACAGCTGAAATCTGGAGCCGTTTTCTTCCAGAAATAGCACTGGGAGGCAAAATCCCAGCCAATGCCAAGCACTCCAAAGATGGAGAAACCCCACTCTTGCCTAAAATAGCTGCTGGAGGTCTTGAGACCAAAGCAGTAACATCTAGAATGGACTTTGAGGGTGCTACTATAAGAGACGTCTAGTAACATGAGCACCCTGGTGGAGTACAGCCTGCTACGGGGCCTAATTAGGGTCTAATTAATGCTTTCTTTCATCACTGCCTTCCAGCCTTCAGATGGTGATTAGACCTATTTATAGGGGCAGAGTTCCTTAATATTCAGCACAGTGTACTTTCTTACCAGTCAAATCAGTAGCATCTGCATCTTTGATTGCTGCTTAATAACACTGTAGAATATGGTTAATTAAAAAAAATATAAATAGACTTTTCATCCTCTTAACTTACCAAAGTTGGATTAGTGCAGGGACTGTGGTGAGCCTCTCATCTCACTGCTGGAAATGCATCCTGCTCTCTTATCCGGGATAGGTACCTCTTATGTGCTCTGCTGAAGGACTAAATTTCATCCCCTCCCATGAATGTCAACACAGGGCAGAATGATTGGATGCTGCATAATAATAGGAGTTGTGTGTAGGCGCCTGTGCTGCATTTGAGCAATTTCTAGCTTTTGTTTCAGTGTGTACATCTGTGTGTGTGTGTGCGCACTGCCTTATCCTGCCCCTGGACAGGAAGAGCATATGCAATGACATGTTTTGCTTTTCAAATCTCTTTTTTAAATATAGCTTCCTGGTTTTGCAGCTGGTAAACTCATAGGAGTGTGCTTCATCTGTGGAGGGCAAGGTGTTGTAATTTTATGTTGTTCTTATTTTTTCCTTGGAGGATTTAATTCTGAAATTTTGTTGGGATAGCCTCTAGGCAAGCCTCCAGAACAATCAAGGTATGACTTGAACATGCTAGCGCATTTGACCATGGGAAAATGTTTGTTCAGGTAAACATGGTAGAAAGTATTATGTGTAAGAAATTACTCCCAGGGAGGAATTTGGGGCGACTTGTAATGGTTGACCAAATTATGAATGTGATTTTCCTCTGTCAGAGGAGACAGGACGTTCTGATAAGCTGTGCCCAGAGCCTGTCTACTCCATCTTTTGAGTGTGTTCGATCTTAACCTGTGGTTCATTTCTGGCTTGGTCTGTTCCCACTTCAGAACCATACTGGTGGTGGTGGGGTAGGGGGTGTGGTGAGGGATATGCAGACGTGTGTTTTATTGCAGATTGCTGATCCCTATGTCCTTACAGGTGGCTACAAGGCAATGATCTTTTATTAGGATCCTACAAAAGAGACGTAGCCTTAGAGATAGCCTGTCACTTCTTTTTGGAGATGTCACTGCCTGTGGGATTTAAAGACCTCTAGTTCTTGCTGCCTTTCCAGAAGCAGCAGCAGCACAGTAGTTGCTGAAGCATCCGTTGTAGCTTTGAAGCATACACACTGATTTTTTTCAAAGTATTTAATCCCTCTTCTCACCTGAGCCTGATCTTTTTAGTTTCTTGAAACATGTTAGGGAAGCAGGTATTGTTGGTGGCTTGCCTTATTCTCCCTTTATTTTCACAGCAAAGTACACATCTGGTAAATGCTTGTATATAGCATTACATTCTGCCTGTGTTAAGGGCAGCCAAGCTATTTTTTTAGTATTGCCTTTGCTTATGTTCCTTTGAAAAACTAAGACATTTTAAGGTTGTGGGATTGTTTTATTTTTAGATAATCATTCCAATGGTCAGTCCTCCATAGAGCAAGATTTTATAAAGAACTTAGGGAAGACTTGCTTCTTTTATAAACTCTGTTTGCTCTCTAGCAAGTTTTTTTGGGGTTGCCTTAACATAAGTTTTATTCTTATGGAGAGAGGTGAGCAAAGCAGATGGAGTGTTTCTCTGCCTATCCAGGGCAGTGAACTGTATACTTCCTTCTCCTGGGGCAGAGCTCCACGTGTCCCTCAGAGTATTAGACTTGGCTGTGGTGGGTGAACAAGTAAGCCCAGCTGTTGGTTCCCAATGCCTGAAAACCCTGGAGTGCTCAGCCTGGGTCTGTCCTGATTCATGTCTTTCGGGAAGGCGAGGCAGTCTGGTGGAGATTGATTGCATTTCCCACTCCTGCTGTTTCTCTCAGCTTTTGCCAGTGTGAGTGTTGGAACTGAGAGGGAGAGAACAGCTTTGAGTGCAGAGGAATAGGCACCAGCCCTGACCAGCTTTGGACCAGCTTGCCTGAGATGAAAGGCACAGACAGCTTAAGGCAGAAGTGCAAATATGAGCAGTCAGTAGCTCTAGTCAGAACTTCCAAATCAGGACATAGCACTTGGAAGCAGGTGGTGCAGTGACAAAACAACCTTTTTCTCTTTGTTTTCACTTTATTAAGGTAAATGGGGTTATTATATAACACCAGAGCATATTTGTCTTCATCATGAAAGTTGACATAGAAAAAATAATTGAATAAAAAATGACTGGAGCACTCAGATGCTGCAGCTCTTTTCCAGAGCCTCCAGATCACAAAAGCTCTGTGTTGCTGTTTCTTCTGCTGTGTGTGACCCATTGGTGGTCACACCACTAGCAATTAAATCTCTTGGGTGATCTCACATCTTTTTTTCTGACTCATACTCTCTTTGGGCACGTGTGTCCATTTCACAGTGTAGCATCAGAGTATTTCATGTCAGCTGTCATAATTCCAGGATGCTGTACTCCTGCGGGAACACACCAGCTCCCTCTGGAAGATTCTGGAGTGATACTTGGAACCGGTGTGTTGCTTTGCTAGAAGTCCCTTCTATATGTAAGATATAAACAGTTTGTTTGCACCTTTACTGTTCATGTTACTTGAAGGCTTGGGACCCATTGGATAGGTAGAGGAGTTGACATACTTTAACATGCAGCGCTCGGTTTTTCATTTTTTTATGTACTAATTCTGATAGTGGAGCATGGCAAGAATATATGCTGCTTCCTTCTCAGTGCACTGGAGTTTGAGGTAAAGGAAAAGTCATTCTTGCTGAGTGATGTTCAGTCTTTGCTTTCCTTCCTGGCTTCTGCAGGGAATATTTTGAATTTTCCCTTTTAAAATATTCCTTATTCCTGCAGTCTCTCTCTGTTACGTGAAGCAATTCTCCTTTTATTCTAACCAGGTGGTGAGGCCCTTACTCAAATTGTTTGTAAAACTGCCTTATTTCTCCAATTATTTTGGTCCTAAGAGGTAACAAATAGCAGCTGTAGCATGGGATTTTGCACAAGTTTAGTCATTTAGTTTTTGCTGTTTTCCCTCCTCCTTGCTATAGACCTCCAACTTGTTCTCTTACACAGAATGAATTGCCTCTTGTATCTGTCTCTGGCAGTAATTTCCAGAGTCTGCCATATTTCTCCGCTGTGTTGTTTTGGTTTTTTTTTTAGGAAAGGAGAGAATCTGAAGCTCGTTTGAGAGTCTTTACTGAGAACTTGTGAAGGTGACATTTACCAACAGACAAATTGACCGTGCGAGCAGGAGCACCCAGGGATTTTCCTGCTTTGCCCAGTGCTGGGTGCTCCTCTCTTTGCAAGGGAGCAGTGGGACCTGAAGGAAAGTCTGTAGCTTCTGACTGCAGGGAAAGAAACGGTTTGGGAGTAGCTAGAGGAGCGCTGCTCTGTCAGTCAGCAGCTGAACTGAGCCTGGTTTTAAAAAGGACACTAGGAGAATTAGAGTTGGTGAGAGTCTGAGAGATCATATTGGGGGTGTATAATCTCATCTGGCCTCAAGAGATGAAAATCTTGGCTTTCTCAGGACCACCTTTACACAGGAATGGTTTTGATAATGAAACAAGTTTCAGAAGTTTCCTTCTTGCCCCTGCTTCCCACTATGCTTCATGACTGGACAATTACAGCTGTTTATCTGGCTGTGGTAAATTGGGTCATTGAACTGATTTGAGTTAAAAATAGGCATCTCAAACATCAGCAGCACTGATCTGACCAGTGGCAGGGAGGATTATAAACTCCTTTTGCTGCTGGGGCCAGGGTAACTCATGACCACGTCCTTGCTGTGTTATCTGGTTTATTTCTGTGTTATCGGCTTTATTTCGTGGTGGCAGTCAGATAGTAGAACTGAAAGGAAAAGTATTGAAGCTCGATTGTGGTCAGCAGATCAAACACTGCTGTCTCAAAATTAGCTGTACTCCTCTCAGATTAACTTGTATGTTTTACAGCTCTAAATAATAATTTCCTGTCTGCAGAGCAGGCCCAGTCAAGAAGACTAATCAGTGTGCATACATTGCTGCTAAAGAGTGCAGATACAGAGTCTGGCTGCCAGTGGTGCATGAAATGAAACACAATAGGTCTAGGCTTCCTAGACTGGCAGCAGAGCCAGCTTTCTAATGGCTGAGCTTGATCTTGCAAATTTATTAACTGTGGAAAGGCTTCTACGTGCCCTTTACATCTTATATGGTTCATTGCTAAACACCTCCACCAAAAAACTCAAAACAGCTCAGCAAACCCCGTATCCCAAAAGAATGCCCTTAAATAACAGCCACATCACATTTACAGAAAGCTTTTCCTACCCTACTGTGGTGTCATCTTAAAGGAAAAATTTGGAGAGGGTGGATGGTGTTTCTTAAATATACAGAAATGGCTGCAGGCAAGTCTAATCTGTTATCTCTTCGTTTTGTGAAGCAAGATAGGGAATTGAAAGAATGTGTGAAGACTCCTCTAATTTTCACATATTAAAGTGTTTTTTTTATGTTGTGACTATCTCTCTTCAGGCTCCTGATTTGTGACTTTCTCCAGTATGGTCTGTGTTTCTACATTATTCTCAGCCTGCACTGCTACAGAGCCAGGAATCCACGTTGCATACAGCACTGCTCTCTGAACTAGCTCCTGCAGACTTCCAAGTACCACAGAGGGAATGTGGTGCATCCTGAGATATCCCTGTCTGTTTCTGCTGACTTGGTTTTTTCATCCTCCTTTGTTTTGCTTCTCCTCAGCTCAGTGAATATTTTCTTATACAAATGTATGCAGTTCTGTGTGATGAAACCCTGTAATGAGCACCTGCAAACTCTGTGGTTTTTACAGCCTGAATGAGAAGAGACAAAACAAGTTTGAAGGGAGTTGTGTAGACCTAGCAGTAGAGTTTGGGTTAGAAAACTGTATGGATACTCTACTCTGATCGTTCTTCAGAATGTCCTAAAAGTAATGTCTTTGTGAGTTTGCAATTTCTAATGTGCTCAGAGAAATGGATTTTTTTTTTCTCTTTATGTTCTGCCGAGTCCCAGGAACTTTTTTGTTATTTTTGTGAGTAAAGACATGGGAGGCAAACTTTCTGGGAATTGCTGAGGGGGAGGTGAGCAAGGCTCAGGATGGAAACATGGGTGATGGGTGACCTCCTGGCTGAGCTGTAGAGCAGTGGTACTGGCCCAGCTGCTTCCAAAAGTGTGCATACAGCTCAGGTGTATGGCACACGACCGAAACATTTCAGTGACTGGTCAGGCTTGAGATATGAAAGGATTCTAAAATAAGGAGGCTTATTTCAAGGTAGTTACTAAGGAAAAATCCAGTCACCAGAAGTAACAAACAGCTCCTGGGAGTCTCAGAATGGAAGAACTCTCGTTAACCTACTTGGAGCAAGGGGGTGTGTGCCCATGCATACCTTCTCTATTCATGGCTTCTGTTCTTGGAAGGGCCTGATGGTGTGTTTCTTGGAGCAGAAGTGCAAGATGAAGTACTGCCTTTTGCTAATAGGGTTGGATCATCTGAAATATATCCACAAGGAATGTGAGGAGAGAGAGAAGGGTGATTTCTGATGAGTCTTGTGGCCACTCTGAACTGACTTTGCTTCTAACTCGTCTTTGTTTTCAGCACAATATGAGCAGAGATTTGTTAAGTAGCATGCTAAAATAAAATTATGGTTTCCAAGAACATTCAGATACGCAAGAGAGTCCCACCTCACTGTAGCTGCCTTGAATGTATTAAAAGTCCAATATGTCAGCCTTATTAGTTGTGCCTTTCTCCTCAGCTCACCAATCCTGTTGCAAATGCTTTCCTAAAACAAGTAGTGGAGCAGAAAGTAGAAGTTCCCAAATAACTGCTGTGATAAAATGGCAGTGTGTTTACTGTAATGACCTGTTTGTTCTTTCCCTTAGGTACGATGGCCACAGTAGCCCAGAAGCACTTTTTGGAAGGGCAGACATACTCAGTGCCCCTGATCCAGCCGGACCTACGCAGGGAGGAGGCTGTGCAGCAGGTGGCAGATGCACTTCAGTATCTGCAAAAGGTGTCAGGCGATATCTTCAACAGGTAAAGTGCTCTCCTGGGGCGTTGGTGCTTAGCATTCAGCATTACAAAGCAGGGTGCTGTGATTAGGTTGCAGCAGTGAAAGGGCATTGCATTGGTAAGCTAAGGAAGTTCAGAAAAGGGATGAAAAAGAACCAGATGCACTTCAATAAAAGTTTATTAGATTCGAGTCTGTCAAAGTTAAGCATAATGAAATGGCTGCAGTTAGTCAGAGATTGTTAGTTATTAATTTTTTATTCAGTGGCAGACTTCCACAAATTGCATTACTGGTTCTGCTGCACTTATCCTTTATTCCTTCTTGCTCGTGTATTAAAGGGGAGGCTTTGTTATTTAGAGTATCTTAAAGATGCGCCTTTTTGAGTCATTGTACTTGAAGCAGTGAAGTAGAAAATGTCTCTTTGTTCTGATCTCTGCGACGTACAAACTGTTCTCTTTGGGCTTTTGGTGTTTCACTCTTCCCTTTTTGTGTGTTGGAAGGGCTGAGTGCCCTGGGTGAGGCTGGGTTTCTGGCCACAGTATCATAATCCGTCAAAGTCTGTCTTTTCAAGGATTTGGTCCAGACTTGGCACCTCTTGCATATGATCATCTTTAGAATTGGATCTATAAGACTGTCTATATAGCAGATCAGAGAGATTCTTGTGTTTGCTTGCAAATTATGGTAGATAATATGGTGCCATTTTCTGTTCACTGCCATCTTTCACATCTCAGTGCTCTGAGATGGTGTGTGGTATCACTGGGAAGGAAGCAGATCAGCATTTATCTTCTCCTAGTCTAATTAGTAAAAGCACATGCTTTGATTTCAGCAGATCCCATGACTATCTAGTTTAATTTATTATGGTGTGGGCAGGGTCGTGACATTCTGTCTTTTTTTTTTTTTTTTGAGTTTTGGGAATTTTTTTTAAGGGTGCATTGAAGTTCTGTGGTTTCCGATAGTGATACTTTGAAGGGTAGCCTCTGGAGAAAGAGCAATCTGTAAGGCTGAGCTCAGGTTATTGAGGGAAATTAAGGTTTTCCACTGAAATAGTCTTTGTTTGGGCAAGGGCTGCATGTGGGCTGGATTAGGTTGAAGACAAGGTATACTTCATTTGTGCTCTTCGAAGTAGGGGAACACTTCATGATCTCAGGCTGGGAGAAGGCATTCTGGAGCTGCCATAAACATGTGGAAAGCACTTCTCAAATCTGAGCCTGGTTGACATTGCTGTCTCTCTCTGTGGGGTAAATGAAGCTCTTGATAATACAGGAGTCGCTCTTTCTCTGTCTCTATTTTTCCCTGTTTTGCCTCTCCTCTCTGCTGTCTAACACAGTACCCTGTAATTTCCCTAGGGAGACGAGCCTGCTGCTTCGTATGCAAGTCACTCCCGAGTACTGAGCACTGACTGTGATGCTGTTCCCTCACTCTTTGGTGCACTCATGACTTTTAATTACCAATTTTCTCTAACAACAGAGGAAGCTTCATTGGCTTCTTTGTTTGCTTTGCCTTTCCACTGAGGTCTTGGCTCTCTGATATAATTAAGAGCAATTTAGTAATTATGCAGGCATCTGATTAGAAATTCCATGACCTTGGTTGATCCACGTCAATCAAGGGGCAAAGCTTTCAAGGTGAGGACTTTGCCACTTAATGAAGAACGACCTTTTATCTTCCCTTTCCTGAGATAAGGCAGCTCTGTCTTCCATTTCCAGGAAGGAGCTGCCTTATCTGGGGAAGCTGACTGTTTTGATCTGTGAAAAGAGCAGCTTGCAGTGTTGATGGAGAGGGAACTTGTCCACTGTGGGAGACTTGGCTGAGTGTGTATAACTCGTTGCTTCAGTACTACAAAGATGCAGATGTTCTGAGGTTGTTTTGTGGGAACTGGTGGATTGGTACAGTGCTTTTGAGAGTGGCAAGCCAATCTGTACTTTGTTGAAGGTGGAGTGAAAGTGTCTCTTACTCTCTATGAGAAAAGGAATATTTCCACAATCAGATCTTCGTTCCCGTTTTAGCTGATCAAAGTTTCTGCTCAGAGTTGTTGCTGACATGACAATTGAGTATGCATTCTTAAAATTAACAGGTCGAGATGACACAAGAAAGATACCTTTCCATTTAGGGAATGAGAAGAAAATACAGGGAGCTTTCCTCCTCTTCCCCCCTTTTTGGGCAATTTGGGAAATAACCCATGTGACCAGTCTCTGCCAACTTCTCTTCTTTCCAGTCATTCTCAAAGAAACTTCCTTGCTGTTAACTGTGGCAAGGTGCTTGGTGAATGAGACACTGCAGAGTTCATTAGTTCATAGACAGTCAAGGGATGGGCGGGTGCAAAACCACAGGTGAACTATGGCTGAGACCCAGAGCATCCCCACTGGGCCCAGCCTTGAAGCACAGGCCTGGACTGCAATCAGGAATCACTTAGAGTGGGAATCACCTGCTCAGCATCCCTCTCCATCATATCCCTCACCCTCAGGAGCAGAGACCCACCTGACTTTTTCATATGGGGAACATTAAAGCTTGTGGCTTTGGCTGCTGGGCAACAGATTGATGTCTTAGGCCAGTGCTGTCCAGCAGTGCCTTCCTCTGAGGAAGTCCTGTCCTCTTGGTGCTGATATCAGTGCTATGATGAGACCAAGAGGCTGCATGTCCCTCTCAAGTTTATGCTTTGAAGTAGTGGAGGTTTTAAGCTTGTGTGTGTTAACTGAATCCAAGACATTAATCTGTTGTGGAAGCTGCTGTAAAGATCAGATTCGGTGCCTGTTGTTACTGAGATATTAATGTTGCTTAAAGCATAAATATTCTAACATGGCCAATCTGACATAATATCTATTTGAATTTAATTCCTGGGCTTTTAAGAAGGGTTTTTGATACCGGTCACAGGAGGTGGGGTGACCAGTTTAAACCCTCAATTAATGGTAGTCTCTCACCTATTTTTTTTTCTCATTACCAGTATTGGTAATGAGAAAAGGTGGGAGCTTGTGTTGGAATTGTGCTTTGGAATATTTTACAGGAATGTTATTGTGATAAGTACTTGAAATAAAGTGATGAGTTTAGATTTTCTGATAATGCCCCCTAGTTAGGTAGGCTTGTCTTTCAGGATTTCTCAGTTTCTGAGGAGTTTGTGTTGGCAGGAAATGTTAATAATCCCTAATATTGTCCATTTGCTATTCAAAGTGTTCAATTTTGAGTAATAAATGTGTGGAAAATTGCTTTTGCAATTTATGTCATGGAGTGTTACAGTAGTAGAAAGAAATCAAATCCTTGGGATCATTATCAAGGTCCTGGTTTCCTTTGCCTGTGATCCAACCTCAAGTTGTCCCGTGTACAAAATTTCCCATGCTTGTACTTCTTTGTTTCTGTTTATGGAAGATTTTCTGGTGGGTTGTTTTTTTGTTTTTTTGTTTTTTTTTTTAATCTTTATTCAGTGTTTTTTGCTTGGAATAATACTTTGCTAAACCAGTGTATCCTGTTTCCTCCCCAGCTGGATTCAAACTAATTTCATATTACATATTTGAAAAGGACTTTAATATTAAGCAAAAGTTTAACTGAGAGCCACACTTCTGAAAACCGTAGTTGGAAAACAAAAGCACTGTGAAAATGCTGTTGAGGGCGGGGAAGAAATCTGGTAAGGCTGTGATAAGGAAGGTAAGGAGTAGCTGGCTGGGCAGCAGAGCCTTAAGGGGTCTTTAGGACTGGAGCAGAGCTGAAATGTGAGTAGTTCTGAAATTGAAAATACCAACAAAATGTTAATCATGAGGTATATTTGGGTGTTTTAAACTTACTACTGTGATTAGTCATGCTGATCAGTAGTGGAAGTGGGGGGCTGAGTACATCAGTGTATATGTATTTAATTTAGGAGGTCTGTGGAATAGAAACTTGCCAAGAAGGATCTTGCTGCAAGCTGTACTGTGGTCTTTGTTGTGCAGTGGGGCTCTGGGATGCAGCTTGGAGCTTGGACACTGCCCTGTGTTTGTTCCCTGTGCTGACTGCAAGGGTTGCATCTTTGTGAGAAGAGAGCTGTCCACTGTGATGGCTCACCATACGGGTGAGTTCACACCAGGAGACGCCCTGTAGCACAGGGAATCAATTTTTCTCCAGTTAATTTAAGAGTGTTATGACTCTTGTTTAACAACAGAGTGCCTCATGGAACTTTGAAGTTGTCCCAAAGGTCATCTGAAAGAGGATGCTACGTCTAGTTTAGTTTCAGGTGCCTCTCTTGAGAGGCTGTAGGAGCAGTCCTTTGCTGCCAGGAAGATAAAGCAGAAGCAGTGAGGTAAAGAGTGAGTGGAATGTCCTGAAGACGTGAGGAAATGGAGTGCGGGGAAGACATTTTGCCAGCAAGTTGTTATTCTTGTAGATGTATGTCCAAGTAGCATGGATTTGTTTTAAGTGTAGCCCACCCTTTGTAAGGCACCATTCATTTGTTACAGTTGCCATGATTCTCTGGAAGCTAGCTTTGACAGCTCATGAAGATGTAGCTTCAGAGAGGTTCCTAGACTGTAGGAAGAAGACTTCAGGAGGTGACACAAGGGTGGGATCAGCATGCTTGGAAGGTTGGGAGCAGCTGGCACTTGCAGGCATCCTACACCCCCATAAAGAGGCCAAGGGAGTGTGGCTGTCCTCCAAGAGACCAGGTCATAACTCTTTCTGAATGCTGCTGAAATCCTTAAGCTTAAGATCTTCTGGGATCTGATCCATGCAAAAATGCAGGAGAGATGTTCTCCTCCTTCTGGAATTAGTCTCAAACCTGCTAAGCAGGCAGGAGGCACACAACAATTTCAGACTTTAAGGAGCTCTTGAGAAGATTCTTTCTACTTTTACAGCAGTACTGGAATATCTTGTGGAAATTAGAGACAGTTTGCTTTAAAACAGATGGCATGTGCAATAGGAAAGGCAAACAGTAAGGAGAAACTAAGGTGATTTCAGTACATATGGATTGTTGATTTATTTTAGTTCGTGTTTTTTTTAACGCTGGCAGGGAAGTCTCTTGTTTGTACTCTGTTCCTTGTTGGACAAAATTCAGTACTGAGTAGCAGCCTTCAAGTACTTGTGAGCTAATTTTGTCCAGTGATAAGTCTCTGTTCATTAAAAGGGTTTTGGCAAAGATCTTATGAACTTCCCCATCCAGAGGGGATTCCTTTACCCTCAGTCCCGGACCACAAGTGGCTGTGGCTATTACTGTCTGGAAACAGGCAAGGAGAAGTAAATCATAACAACAAATCAGTGTGTGCCTCACAGCAGAAGTGTTCCCTTATTTCTGAGCCCACAGTTTTGGCAATATTGTTGGATTCTCCCACTCCCACTATTCTTGACACAACTGCCATGTTATTCTTTTATTACACAAAGTGATAGCTCTACCTTCTCAACCTGCTTCAGACACTGGAGACTCACATGTGTTGGACTAATTTTCTGTTCCTATGGATGACTTTTGTGTACTCAGTCAGCCCTGGAGGAAGAGAGTCAAACAAGTCATTTTGTTTTACAGGCATGACTTCCGTTAGGCATCCAGCACGGAGAAGACTGTCTGGAAAATAACACTGAGTGGCTTGAAATGTGTATTACAGGCTTGCTCCTGTGGGAGCGTGCACAGTGAGGGGAGAGTTGGGGGAGGAACACCAGTGCCAAAGGTCTGTTCTTCACACTTGACTGGCGCATTAAATTCCCTTTCCATGGTGCATCTTTCTGACTTGCTGTGGTGCTGTCGGGCTTTGCAATTGGGGAAGGTTGTAAGGGTTTAGGTGTAAATGCAACTGATGGCTGAGATAGAGCAGTGCTTTTGGAGACAGGAGACCCATTTGTAGGTGCTAATGAAAGAGTTCTGATTTTCTTCCATCTAAATCCTCCAGAACCTAAATTACCCACCTGGGGTTTCTCTTTAACACACTTTACCATCCAAAATCTTTAACCCAGGCTCCAGAAACTGTCATCCCCTCTAAATCCGCCAGACTTTTTATTGAAGGAATTCACCATGCTGTGCCATTAATAATTTTTATCCCCTGCTTTCCCTGGGACAACATGCTGAATTGGATTCCCTTCTTAAGTTATTCAAGAATATGATCCTTATTCTGGATTAATGTATTTGCATTTTAATTTACTTTTAGGACTCTTGTTTTAGATCGACCAGCAAAGCTGAATCTGAAAACATTCTTGATGGCCTAAGAGGCATAACAAGACATTCCTTTTAGAAGAGGAATGTTGCACTTCTGCTCTGTGTGAGTGCAGTAGGAATAGCCTTCTGGTAATGTATGACATATATATAACATTCCAGTAGATATATACATATATATAACATTCCAGTGGCTCAGTACCAAGAAGCAAGGAAGTTCACGGTCTCCACAGTGCAATTCTCTGTTGTTTTGTCCCAGTGACTGGGTAGTTTGAAAAGAAAGTGCTGTAATCACTCAGGAAAGGTGTTAGATGGATAAGGTGTCATATAGAGTTGTTCTAATTTGTTGAAGAAGCACACTCAAATTAGGTTGTTGATGGGCATATGATAGAAGATGCCTTTTGAGATTTGAGTGTGACTGCAATTGATTGTAGGAAAATGAAGAAGTAACACTAAATAACCTCTGTTTCTGAAGAGTAAATATTATTAAATAAAAAAACTTCAGTTGCAAAAAATATGTGAAGAAATCTTTCCTTTAAGAGAAGGAGGCCTGCTTTGAAAGAGGAGGATCTGTTAAGAGAAGTTCACTTTGAAAGCAATGGTGAGAAAGGGAAAAGCCAAGTTAGCAAGGAGGCTTTGTGATTGGCAAAGGGCTGGTAACTGTTTCTGAGAAAGTCTGTCTTATGTAGTTGGACTTGTTTTAATTGTAGCAAAAATTTGGATGTAGTGGGATCTTGGGAAACCACACTAGCTCTCACAGGATGCTGAAGAGAGTCATTGCTGAGCAAAAGCAGTGAGTGCAAGGAAATAGAAGAAATTTCACCGAGATGTGAGTTATTGAAAAGTGCAGGGATCACTGCAACAAACATGATAAGCAGAAACATAGTACTGAGTGCAAACCAGAATGACCTGGATACTCCAAGTGGTGCTTCAAGGGTCATTTACCAAGTGTCTGATTACAGCTTCAACAGCTCAGCACAGTGAGGGAACAGAGGTAGGACCCTTATTATGTGATCAGAGTCAGAAAGGAAGTAAGCGTTCTGAGAAGACATGAAGTGTAATTGTCTTTAAACAGGTGTTTTATGGTAGTAAGTCCTTTGTCTTGGTTGGGCTTTCCTTCTCCTGAACATTCAAGTCCAATTGTGTAGGACAGCAGTTTTTATAGAGTCAGCACTAACTTGTAAATTACAACTTTTAGATATGCGTTATTGGAAAGGAGACTGAAGGGTTCAGCTTGTGATCTGCAAGTAAAATTTCATGTGATTGCCATCAGCTACTTAGAAGTGGAGAAAATTTCAAGTCAATGCAAAAACCTTTACCTGTGAACATGTGTCTTAGATGTGGGTAAAGGCTACATTTTGGATCCCAAGAAAGAAGTGGTGGTGGTGGTGAGAGAATGGTCAGTATTTTGTGTCAGTCCTTGCTGGAGAGCAACAGTTGGATGGATTTGGCAATGGGGAGACACTGAAAAAGGCAGATGAACTTGCACAGGTGGCTTTAAACTCAGTAAAATGGAAAATTAAGCAGCTGCTGAAAGATATGTGGTAAGTCCTGTGAATTAATGCAAATTGTTCAAGTTAGTGAACTATGGACTGAAAATCTGATGTGCTGAGACTGTACTGTGAATTTCCCTAGGTTTTCTTCATTCCAGGGAGGAAATGATTCCACTCTTTGTTTCACAAGCAACCAAAACTTAATTAACACTTGGAAATTGCTTGGGGATTCTTGGGTAAAAAGCTATGAAGTTCTAAGGATATTTGATTAAATGCAAAGAAAAGCAGTGGTTTTCTTAGAGAACGATGGGAGTGTGAACTGCTATCACCAGGAGTCATTTTCTGCTCTGGAGGCAGGCGTGTTTTGCTCAGCACTCTTACTCTTCATGACAATGGCTTGTTTTGGTGAGATCAGCTCATCAAAGACAAGGAGCAGTGTTTGTGCTGTGCGCTGTCATGGTGTGAAACACCTCCATCCCAGTGAAGGAGTGGAAGCTCAGCTTTCCTGATATGTTCAGCCTTACATCAGGGCAAGACCTTTAGGGATGATCATTTCGTTGGTTTTTGCTACACGTGTGTAACTGAGTGCTACTTACCTTGGTCAAGAAAACTGATTTTAAGCCATTTGGAAGGTGTGGGGGAAAGCTAGGATAAAGAGAAACTTCCTGACTGTCTGCCCAGCAGGGAGGAAGGCTCTGCAAATGTCACTCCTCCAGCATGATCATGGAGATGTATCTTTGGTCAAGTGAGACACGGCCTAGAAGGGCTGGGGTGGCTGCTTGTCACTGTTCCTGTCCTGCTGTTGCTACCTTCAGGTGAAGCTCAGAAGAAACAGCATTTCTGGCTGGTGGCTTATGAATTTCTCTTACAGCCCCACCTGGGAGAGGGCACAGATCAGACATTTCAGCCCAGGCTGATCTGTCTCCTGTAACTATTGCTGGTAGGGAAACTGGAGCATAATGTCGAGTAAGAGTGAGCTGTGTAACAGAAATATTGTCTGTGTAGAATCAGACATGATCTCAATGATCCAGAGCTATCTCAGATCTTTTTAAAGACATTAGCTCTCCCTGCCCTGGATATAGTTCACAACAGGGTCAGCTGGGCATTTCTCCACTGTTTGTTTCCTGTGACTCTGTATTAATATACATTTTCTTTTCAATGGGGGCAGACAGGGAGGAAGATCTTTGGCTAGTCTAAGAAAGGAGCTTTGATGAGAGAGTGAGAAACCTAATGTTTGTCTACACACAGTTGATTAATTTAAGGTTACAAGGTGCCAAAACACCTTCTCAAGCTGTCTGCCAAATAAGATCTATTACTTCAAGCAACATGGAAGCAAAATTTATTTTTGACAGTCTTGTAAAATTCTGTCCAAACAGGATTAGCCCTCCTTTCACAAGTGATTAAAAAAAAAGAGAAGAACAAAATTGAAAACACTTAAGGCTATTACTACAAAAGATTGAGCTTCAGTGAGTAAATACTTACGAGATTTTTGCAAGGATGAGTGGAGACTCTAAAGATAACAAACCAATTACTATACTTTTTTAGTAACTTTTACTAGTTACAGTACTGATACCAGTTACTACAATTCCTCTCCTCAGAGGAAAGGCTGAGAGAGTTGGGGTTGTTCAGCCTGGAGAAGAGAAGACTCCGAGGAGACCTTATTGCAGCCTGTCAGTACATAAAAGGAGCTTGTAAGAAAGATGAGGACAAACTTCTTAGCAGGGCCTGTTGTGATAGGGCAAGGAGTACTGGTTTTAAATAAAGAGGGTAGATTCAGACTAAATATAATGAAGACATGCTCTGTGATGAGGCTGGTA
Source organism: Trochalopteron elliotii (assembly GCA_024734555.1). Taxonomy (NCBI): domain Eukaryota; kingdom Metazoa; phylum Chordata; class Aves; order Passeriformes; family Leiothrichidae; genus Trochalopteron; species Trochalopteron elliotii. The sequence goes on from JANPWX010000412.1 coordinate 857,074, forward strand.
AAACGCCAGAGGAGAGAGTATTCCAGGCCAGGTTGGCCAAGGCTCTGACCAACTTGATTATCTGAAGATGTCTCTGCTCACTGCAGGGGCTTGGACTAGAGGCCATTAAGGGTCCCTTCCAAGCCAAACTATTCTGTGATTCTATACTATCATCAGCTGCCTAATATCTCAAGACTCTTCCTATGGCTGCTGCTTTGGGAAGCAATTCCACTGCTAGTGGAGGAACTCAAAAGGTCACCTGTGAAACTCCAGCAGTAGTGGTAAAGAACCACTTTTTCCATTGCTTCTTTTAGAAGTGATGGAGTTCTTAAAGTCATCTTTCCCAAAAGTTGTCTCTGATGGTAGAACCTGTGTTGTATATGTATATTAACACTGTTAAAGGAGAAGTAGATTGACCAAAAGTAGCCTGTATAGTTGAAAGATCTAATGGTGTACTTTATTTGCAAGCACAGACTTTCTGCGTAGTATACACTGACTTTTTATTTAGTATATATTTCTTCTAAAGAAATGAAAGCACATCTGCTTTTCAGACCAGTTAGTGGTATGAGGAAAATAAAAAGCTTGGAAGGTTAAAGAGGAACTTGTTTGTGACTTTTTTCTACAAAGGGAAAAAGAGAAGCTGCTTTTCTAGAGAGGAGAACAAGCTGCAGGGGAAGAGGGAGAGGGGTGCTGTGATGGTAGGTCAAAATTCTAAGTTTCCGGTTTTACATAAACTTAATGCACAGTAGTGGGAGTGAAATGAGAGATTAAAAATCAAAATGAAATGGTTTTTGTGTGAGAATGTGACCTGTGGAGAGTGATGTATGCTGGATCCTGCTGAGGATAACCTGGCAGCTTGATCACTCTGCAATCTGCAAAGCCATTCAGCATCACAGGAACAGGGCAATATGCAAATGCTGAAACACCTGCAAATCAGACTTGAGGAGCAATCAAAGTGAGATAAACATTAATTAGTATAATACCCAAACTCTTAATGGAGGAAGGAACGTTGATTACACAGCCTCACTGGGGACTTCTTTCTGTCAGAGATGGTGTATGATGACAGTTTCTGATTACACTTACTCAGACAAGAAGTGAGACTTTAAAAACTGCTTAAATGTGGAGAGAGAAGAGCAGAAAGCAAACAAGTTGATCTTTCTATGAGTAGTTGAATGTGTTTGGCTCATCATAAGAGTATGTATTTTTCCTTTTTGCCCTTCAAACTTTTGAGGTGAATTTTTGAGCTGATTTTGAATGCTTCCCTGGAGCACTGTAAATGATAAGTGTCTTAGACTTTTCTTTGCTCTCCCCATCTCGATCCTGAGATGTTGCCAGCTGCAGGGGCAGAAGCACTGAGTGGGAGTGGGCTTCTCACAGGCTTCATTTTTGACACCGTTTTCTTTCCTCGTTACCCTGCTCCAGTATCAGCTGCTTGGAGAGTCTGAGAATAAAATTAAATACAATAGCCATGAAATCAATCCCTTTTTATTCATGACTCCTGCAGTAAGGGAGAAATGTAATAAAAGCACATGTCATGTAGGAAAAAAAAAAAAAGGCGGCTTGACTTTTAAGGAAGAAGCCAAGGTTTTATAGAATAAATTTACTATATGTACCCTGCAGTTTAGAACAGCAATGCCAAGTATCCCCCTGCTATCTTGCTATCTTTCAGGCTTGGAGCTTGGGCTGGGAGGTAACCAGAAGCCTGATTTGCTGTGATGTGTACAGTTCTCATTTAAGGAAAAAGTAATTTAATACTTTGTCTCCCTTATCCTCCTGTGCAACTTCATTTCTCATTCTGCTCTGTAATGTTCTTTCTCCTTGGTTGATCGCTTACTTTCGTACTTCAGACATGAAAATGAAGTTCTTTGGTATTCTGGAGAGGTTTGCTCCAGCCTCTGTTGCCTAACCTTTCTCATTCACCTTGGTGTGCAACTTGCCTGTCCTCTCTCCCATTTCAGAAGTTTTGTCATCCCTGTCACTTTCGGGTGTCGTGGACGTTCAACATAGAGAGCAAAGGGTCTCCGGCTGCTGTGATGCTTCCTTACAGCTGCATTCTGTCTTTCTCAGACACCTTTCTTGGAATCTTTCAGCCTGTCTTTAAACCTTCCCTGGTTTTAAACGTTTTTTTCTGATACTGTCGCATCCCTAGCAAATACAGATTATAAAAATTACAATTTTTTTTGGTTGGCACTGTGAAGTGCTTGGAGACTCGCATACAAGTGTAGCGTTATTTCCACTACAGTACTGTCACGCAGTATCCAGTGTCCCAGATTCCTAATGCCTCAAATCTTTTTCCTGTGGGAGTAAGGAAACAGTAAATTTTCCACCATGAATAGACAACAGCAGGGGAAGTCTTTCAGTAGCCGCCTGAATGTGAGATTTATCAGAGGAGTTATAATGGAATAAGAGGAAGTGATCTGCTCTGTGGTTGCAGATGGGACAGAGGACAGGGGGCCAGCAAGAGAGGCTCTCAAGAGGTTCCCAAGAATTGTGAGGAAGTACTCCTGGAAGCTGCTGTGGGCGTTGGAGAAAATTGCCTGTAAAACGGAGAGTGGCTTAAAGGCAGTAGGACGAGGGCTTTAGGACAAAGCAGAAACAAGATCTAAGTTGGGGGTTAAGTGCAGAGGGCTTGAGGGCAAAAATATTTCAGAGGGACAAAGGAAAGTGAAAACTTGAATCAAAGCAGCTGAAAGGTTGGGCTTTAATATCTGCTTAGATCAAAAAATAAAAGTCTGTATGGATTAAGAGATAATCCACTAGATAGATTTAATCTGCCACGTGTATTGCTTCCCCAAAGAAAAGCACTGGGAGGGGCAAGTTGATTTGGCTCAGTGCCCAGCATTTGAAGGTAGGTGATGTATTCTCCTCTTTCCACAGACCCCTTTCACTTGTCCTAAATGAAACACATCCTGCTGAAAGGGAGGGACTGTCACTGTAGCCTCCTGCTCCTTTGCAACTCCAAAGTCATAGTGAATCTAACTAAAGGCATTTCTCAAGTAGAAAAGAGCACTGAGAGCAAAATAACACAGCAGTGACTAAGAAAATAGGACTGGGTTAGGTTCAGATGCTCATGGTGGTTTTGGCTGCCTGGGCAATGGGTTCTGAGAGGCAGTATTGGGCCATTTTATTAACACTTAATCCCTCTTGTCCTGATTGTCCTTGTCCTCCCTTTAATGGAGGTTGAGGTCTGAATGCCACTTTTCCTCCAGCACTGCCCCTGAAATCCTCAGCCATATCCCTCCATCCCTTCCTTCTTGTTTCTTTTCTTTGCAAAAAGTGGTTGAGTCCTTTGAGTAAGTTCAGTTTCCACAACAGTAGACAAAGTTGATCAAACATGAGGAGGTTTTCTCCATGTATTTTTTTCCAGTAAGGATATGGTATATTGTCTCTTGTAATTAACACATACAGCTGTATCTTGAACTGTTAGTGCATAACAGTCATGCATTTCTAGGAGCCTCTACATGTGATGGAGTTTGGATTAGTTGGATTGAGGGGATTTAATTTTTTTTTTCAAAGTTATCTTGTTCAGCAACAATAAATTAATTCTGTAGATTTGTATGTATTCTTTCTGTGTTGTGGGCCTGCATCTGTACAACCTCAGGTGAAGGTTTTTGGCAGATCTCATAAGGTCAGCGGGATTTGGCCTGTCAAATCCCAGAGCAGGAGATCACAGGAGAAAGTACAGAGTGCCTCACAGAACATCCATCATGGTTTGAAACTGAGCTGGCACTGGACAACTTCCCCAGCTTGTGCTGGGATCAGGCTGTCTGCCTGATTCGTTCTCCTTTCACTGATGATATTTGGTGGGCAATGGGGATGGACATCTTCCCTCTTTTTTTTACTTTTTCTTTGAGTGAGGGAAGGGAGGGGAAGAGGTTGGTACCTGGTGAAGCACTGTGTGGGGGATAATGTGGGGCAGGAAAGGGAGTGAGGGAGGTGTTTGCCTCACTGGACTTACTCACATTCATGAAGTGAAAGGGAGGAGAACACATACTGGTTTCCAGGCCTGAGCTTGCATAACTATTTGCTTAGCACTTCCTTCTGGGAGAGAAACGTGCCTTGTCAGATCCTGAAAATTGTGTCTGGAAGTCGGCAGGGTGTACTGGCTAAAAGGCAATTGATACCTCACTTCTATTTGGAGCTTCAGAAAAGTTTGTGGAGTTCTTCTAGGAGAGAGGTCTACTCTCAGGTGAGAGAGAAAATTGCATCATTGATTTGAATGAAAGCAGCAAAGCAGAAATAAATGGCTAGGTTTTTTCAGCTTTGAAGGAAGTAAAAATAGTGAGTTGCCCCTAGGGAGCAGTACTGGAAATAGTGTCAATCAATACAATTATGAAACTTCTAGAAAAGAGGTGAACTGTGAGGTGGGAAAATTTGCTGGTAAGAGCAGTTAGGAAAGATTTAGGTCCTTCAGAGGCATCTCACACTTGAACAAAACAAGGCAATGGGGCAGTCTTACGACACATGAAATTTGCTGCAGACAGGTGCTAGGAAATGCACACTGAAAGGAACAACAGAAACTACTCTGAGAACCTGTCAAGTGTATAAGTGATGTGGACTTACTCCACTGAGGCAGAGGGAGGGTGTGGGAAGGAAATCATGAACAGATTTGTACTCGGTGTTGGTACAAAATACAAGCTGTTAGACTGTGTTCAAAATAAAATGAAGTAATGGAGAATAATTCTGACCGGGAGAATCTCATGAGGTTCAATTTTGCTCATCTCCCACTCCAGACAGAATAAGGTAGAAACAGGCTGTGTGCTATCATGCCATATGCATAAGGAAGGATTTTTCATGCCTCCAGGAAGAGGAGAGCATGGCTATAAACAAACAGCAATACTTGAAGCTGTTTAGAGAAAGTGAGGGTTTTTTTCAGAATGGTACAAAGAGAGTAGGCTGCTTGTACTTGCTGTTTTTCACTACCTACATTGCGGGGTGGGGGGGGAGGGCTTTATATTTCTATATTATAATAGAGAATGTGCTGCCCAAAGTGAAAATACTGGAAAAGATGGATTTGGTACAGTTTGAAATGGGGAATCATGAATCACTGCTGATCTCAAATTCATTACTGAAGGGCATTAGACAGAGCAGGAAAAGAGCATGAGAGCTCTCTCCTCAAAAGCAAAGAGAGATTCTTGGTGAGATTTAAAGACAATATTTGCGATTGCTTTTTACAGGCACACAATGATCCAGTGGAACTCCTTGCTACAAAACATTGCCAAAGTGGAGTGCTCTCTCTCCTAATGGGTTATGTAGCCATAAAAACAGTCTTCCCCTGCTTCACTGTAGAGGGGTGAAAGTTCAGAAGACTTTCCAGCTTTTGACTTTGTACCTGGGGAGAATCTGCTGGTTACGCATGGGGAAGGAGGGCTCTTCTGAGAAGGGGACTCCATCGTTACCTGTAGCAGATGCCTGCTCTCAGCATCCCTCATAACCTCTGCCTGGACCTGTGTGACAGTTCCAGCAGTGCAGCAGCCACTGTGCACAGCCTGGAGGCAGTTTCAGTTGTGCCCCTGGCTGCCAGGTGGGAAAGAAGCATGTCCACAATGTGAATGCAGAGGTCTTTAACCACTGACTGCTTTCCCCTGCTGTCGAAGAGTGCTTTTCACCTCAGTTCCAAATCATGCTGATCTAGTGCTATGGTTTATCTGCAGCTGGCAACTAAGTGCCACACAGGCCCTTGCTCACCCTACTCCTGCAGGGTAGGAGGAAGAAGAACTTAGGAGGGTAAAAGTGAGAAAATTCATGAGTTGAGATAAGAACAGTTAAATTATTGAAATAAAATATAATTATACTACTAATAATATTGTAATGTAAAGGAAAATAACAAAAAAGAAAGAGAAATGAAACAGAGGAAAGATGAGTGATAAATAAAATAAAATTGATAAATGAAATAAATGAAATGAAATGAGATAAATGAAATAAAACCAATTGCTCACCACCAACTTAAAGAAGCCTGTCCAGTCCTTGAGCAGTGGACTCCAGAAAACTTTCTCCCTAGTTTATATGCTGAGCATGATGCCATATGGTCTGGAACATCCCTTGGGTCAGTTGGGATGAGGTGTCCTGGCTGTGTCCCCTCCCAACTCCTTGTGGTGGGGTGAGAGGCAGAAAAGGCCTTGACTCTCTAAGCTCTGCTCAGCAATAGTTAAATCATCCCTGTGTTATCAACACTGTGTCTGTTAGCCAGTTCTCCATCTTTCTGTGCCTCAAACAGGAACATCATGCTGTGAGTCATGGACTATTCCTACATCATGTTGGAATACCTAAAGCTCTCAACAGGATGGATACAAGCGTGTCTCAACCAGCACTGTTTTGCAGTGTGAAACAACCTGGTCCCCTGAGATTCACATCCTTCTCTGAGGGGCTGGGAGCTGGCTGTTTTAAAAAAACCTCACTCATTCTGGATTCTTCAGCTTAAGAAGTGTTCTTGCCTCCTAGGATCTCTCAGCGGGTGGAGGCCAGTCGGGCACAGCTCCAGGCAGTTGGGGAGAGAGTCACACTTGCCCAGGCGAAGATTGAAAAGATAAAGGGCAGCAAGAAGGCTATTAAGGTAGTGACTCCAGTGAAGTCTGCATGGCCTCTTTTCTTCCTTCTTTCTTTACTCCTGATGTAAGCTCTGGAGAAGAAAAGGTGCTCGGCTGCTGCAGCTGCTGCCCACTCACCTCTCTACGCCTTGTTGCTGAGCAGGATTGTAGTGAAAATCTCATTCCTGACTTGGCCAGTTGATGAATTTAGACCTGTGAGCCACACAGCTCCGGGCTTTATATAGCTTTTATAGGTTTCTATCCCAGCTGCTTCTTGAGAAAGAGAAAGGACATGTGCTGAGCTAAGCCTAACACTCTCAATTCAGGGCTCACAGACATTTATTTGAATGAAAGCTGCTGTCAGAGAGCCTCCCTTTAGTGCATCTTAATCCCAGTGAGCCATGTAAGACTGGTGAAAATCCTTCTTTCCTCATTCTTGCTCCATTTTGTAAAGAATTTCCAGCTCCTTTCCTGCCAGTGGAAGCCTTTTTGCCAGTGATCTCCTAGTACTTTTAGAGAGAGAGAAGAGCTCTGGCAATTCCAGTTTCAGAAGTGGCAGCCCATGCAAATTTGGGTCTGTGCACATAGTCCTTCGGAGTCTGTGGACTCCAAGGCTGTCCCTTCCCACTGGCTGCACAGATTGCATTTTACTCCTCTCCACGTGTTTCTGTATCATAGGATTGTCACTCTGATTTTCAGCCTTCTGATTTTTGTTTACATAATTTTACTGGAGTTTCTCACACATTTAACATAAACAAAAGTAGATTGTTTTCGTTCCTCTCTCTGATGGACTGCTGGTTTGACCACTGGAGTCAGAGGGGTGTTCCTCTCGTCCCCCAGTGCTCGAGCAAATCCCAAATCCTGTTTAAACCCCAAATCATGATAAACTTCCTCTTTCTCTGCTCACTTCTTCACCTGACGGTGAGTGTCGTTCTTTTGTGTCATGCAGTGCAACATAGGATTGCCTAGTTGTTGGGATTTTTCAGTCCCTCCTTGTTTCTCCATAGGTATTTTCCTGTGCCAAGTACCCAGCCCCTGAACGGCTGCAGGAGTACTGTTCAATTTTTGCTGGTGCAGAAGACCCAGCTAAACAGAAATGGCCAAGACACAAGATTCAGAGCAAACACCGAATGCTGGATGAAAAAGCTCTGCAGGTAAGGAGGAGAACAGACCTTGGGAAGGACAAGCAAAGAGAACCTGGAGGCTGGTAATCTCTTCGATAGAGTGGGCCAGGACTTTGGGACATAGGCTAGGACTAGAACATACTTTCATTTGGCCTGTCAGAGTGTGAGGTCAGGCTGGGAAGCTTGTGGGGATGCCAGCTGGAGAGGGCCGTGTCAGTACAAGAGCTTGTCTGGGTGGCTGTCAACTGTCAGGTGTCTGCAGCGGTTCCCTTTCCTGAAATGCTGCTGTTTCCTGCAGTAGTGTTGGTGGGTGCTGCCGCCTGGGCTTAAGGCTTTGGCTCTGCATAGCAAGGCAACTGGGATCAAGCTCATAGTTGTTTCAGAAATAGTTTCTGGAGGCTCTGATAGAACTAACTTCTGGTGAATGGGGAAAGGTAAGAAGGCTTGCAAGTGTGCCAGGAGAAAAAGGAGTCATTCATTAGAGCATTTTTCTGCCCCAGGGAATCGTTGCACTTGGGCATTGTCCCTGGGTTGGAAGGAGAGGAATTGCCATGCTTAAAGTTTAAATGTTGTTGTGTATGTGCTGTGTCAGGAGTAGCAGATGTGCTATTCCTAGCAGGTTAAGGATCAGTTTGACAACTTTCATGCTTTCCACCCCTAAAGAGACTTCCTTCCTCATCCTTGTGTGACCTGGCCAAAAATAAAGCTGGTACTGAATACTTTATCATGCTAAACTTTCCTGAGTGTTAATGGAGTTGAGACCTCACACAACGAGGTAGTTATGAATATTTCAGCCAGGCCAAGGAAGCAGGATTGCTGGTCGAATGGACAGCTGGCAAACTTGAACAGGGTTCCTGCTTCCTTCCAGTCCTGGCAGTAACACAGGCAGAGCTGCATGGGCCATGCTGGTGTCTGGCAGGGGGGACAGTGAGTGTTGCTGTCTGGCTGGTGCCCCCATCCCACTGGAGTGTGGGAGGAGCAGAGGCAGGCAGGGAGTGGGCAGGGAGATGGGCTCCCACCCTGAAGTGCTTGTGTTGAAGTACAGCCCGTTGCACAGAGAAGGGATTGAGCTGTTAAAAAGCAGTGTCCCACAAAGAGCAAACGGTGTGCTTGTTCAACTGGCTCCAGTTGGCTCCACGTGCCATTCCCTACAGCCATCTGCCTGGTATGCCACCTCTTCCATTCCCAGTCAGTCTCTGTACCATTGCCATGTTCTGCCCTTTGTGACTAAAGCTGCCATCCCCACAGGGACTTTAATTTCAGGCCCTGGGGAGTGTTTGTTGCTCCCCTCCTATAACCCGTCTTTTGATCCTCTTTTGGGACTGTTGATCTTTCTCTGGCTTTGCTGAGTCTGCCTCATGCAGCAGTTGTCACTCTTGCCAAGCTCACACACATGAGCTCCTGCAGCTCTGTGGGGTGGGGGGATGCTGCTGTCAGCTGGTGAAGGATGGAGGGGCTGATGTGCTGAGTGAGGCTCAGTGTGGCCAAGCTCCAACCACATCCCAGGGGGACAGGCCCTTCTCAGCCATAGCTGAGCACAGAGTCTGACGTGCCTCGCAGTAATGAAATGTGACAGGGAGAAGTCTAATGTTTGCATTTATGCTTTCCTTAATTATTCAGGGCTTTCAGCAGAGGCTCACTGCCTGTTTCACTTCCGAGGAGAACCTCTTTGCTGCGAGCAGTTGCAGTGGCCTTTGCTAAACTCCACTTGCACGCATGCACACAGCACCTCATCGGGAAAGCGGAAAGCAAATTCTGTTTGAGGGGAAGTGGTGGCAGACTGTGCTTAGCCTTTAGGGCTTTTGTTCTGGGAGGTAAGCACCTGAGTTGGAAATGTGTGTAGTTCTGCAGTTAATTTTAAGTGCTTCCCCCTTGGAATTTCCTCTTGCCCCCTCCACCCCAAGCAAACGAAAACTCAGCTGTTCAGAGGATGCTGTTTATGTTGGTAAGATAGGAGTGGGTAAGAGTGCTAGAAACACAGTGCTTGTGGTAAGCCTGGAAAGCCAGTTGCTTTGCACACCACAGTGGTAGCAACAAGGCAGGGCTCAGGAGGGAGCTGGCTGCAGCCCTGTGGGGCTCCCCAGGCTCTGGTTTCTCGCTGCCTTTGTGGTGGGAGCTGCACATGCCACTCAGGAGACTGGAAAACACGGTGGGAGATATGGTCTGCCTGGGCGTTGGAAGAAGTCCAAGCAAAAGTTAACCATCCACTGCTGGAGTAACTTTGCTAGGCTTCAAAAGTGTCAGTAACTTGGCATGTCCTTGTGAATTCTGCCTCTCTCCAAGCCCATTCTGCCTCTTCCAGAGCCTACCATAGGCATGTGGAGGCTAAACCAGGTTTTTGTCACTTGCTCATCTTGAAGTGCTTTCCCAGATGGCCTCAGTACTCCACTGGTGTGGGGGGGTGGGATTTCTGGTACGTCACACCAATTCCCTTTGTAATAGTGTGTGTTTGATTAAACTGAAGAACAAGAGTGACTTTATATATTTTTAACTGTAGGTTCTTGGGAAGAAAAATGCCTGAAAAGGTAGTGTCCTTGGGGGTGTGATGCTGCCTGGTGCTAGACCCCAGGTTGGCATGTTTGAGCATTCAAGCACACTCCCATGATTTCAGTATGTCAATGCTGCCAAACCTTGGCTTAAGAGTTTAACGTTCCTATAAGAAAACTAATTTTTAAATGGCACCTTAACTTGTGGAATGCACAGTTGCAGGATATTTTTGATAGTGTGCGATTGTTCCAAGTTTCAGAACAGATCTAGGTACTCAAGTAAGACTAGCACTTTGATGGCATTTAAATTAAAAGGATTATATTTCACATTTCAGAATACTCATGCTTAGTGCTTTTATAACTGCCTTAGATGAGGTTTGTAAGTAAATGTAGGTAATGTTTGCTTTCTCACTACACCCTTAAAGTCATGCACAATCTTCCAGTGCTAACTGAAATCTACAAAACGAGAATTTAAAAAAATGTATAAATGACTTGAGAGCTAAGTGTGTCTGAATAGTTCCAGCAAAAAAAAGTCAGTACGCCCTCATGCTTAAAAAACTAAACATTGGGAAGTGAATATTAATGGTCAAAAGGACCTTTATTTTTGAGTCTCTGCTTCTACAATCTCTAAATAAGAATTGCTATATTTTTGCCTATTTGCTTCTATTAAAAAAATAGAAGGTGTTAATTTCAATGCATTTTTCACAAGTTGGAGCCTGAATTGAATCAAAACCTTACAGGTCCTTTCTTATGGCATTTTATAGTCTCAGAGCATCATACACACTCTTAGTTGATTAAGTGAACTGTGACTGAGCCATTTCCTTGGATTTCTGGCTGCCAGATTCAAGACTGAAATTTCAATCAGCAGGAACTGCTTGTGTCACTGAGATGTGGTCTTAAAACTGAACCACCAGTGGTCTCCATTTCTCCCATACAAGTACAAGGAGGGAGGAGGGACTCAGAGAACGGGGTGGTGCAGGGATGTTGGAAGTAGTGAGGCAGTAGGAAGCTGTGGTCAGTATTTGGAGTGATCATCCTCTGGTGGCAGAAGAAAACTGCAGGTGTGGCCAGTTATTTAACCTGACAAAGTGCCCTGATTTCTCCTGGTATGAACACTTACTGCCTTGTAGCTGCTGCTTGCCTTAGTTGTGAAGAGATAACTGTGAAGAGTTGTGAAGGGGCTGATGAGGGGTCTGCAGAGGAGTCTGAGGTGGAGGTTTGTTCATCCCAAACTGTCTCTGTTCAGGAACTGATGCCTTTCCCCCCTATCAAGCAGAGTGCTGTAAGCGCTAAGCTTCATCTCCTAGAGCCTGTGGCAGCTGAAACACTGATCTGATGTGGGATGGCAATTCCTGTGCTCCATAAAAGTCAGGCTGTTCAGATGTACTAAGTCCTTTTCGAAAGGGAGCTCTATATATTATGCATGAAGTTTTAGAACCGAGAGAGAGAAGATTTCAGTTCATTAGAGTTGAAAACTCCTGCAAATCCCTCAGGCTTTGCAAAACCATCTGGCACACGTTCCACGCTGCACACTCCTTTCTGCCTGATCTCTTGCCTAGTGCAAGCACTCTGTTCTTTCTCAACCTCTTTTTCCTTTGCCTTCTCTGCGTATCCCACCAGTGCACTCACAGCTCTTAAAACATCAAGTGGAGGCAACAGAGGGGAGGTAGTAGAGATGTGTGGGGAACTCTGCCTGTATGAAAATGTGCCGTCATTGGACACTGTAACAAAAGCCTTTTAGGCTGTGGTGCTTGATCTCTGCCTCTGACTATAGAGTGGGAGTGGTGGTTTGATTCTGGTGGATCCTTGCCACAGTAAGAGGTGTTCAGTCTGACCCATCCACGGCACCAAAAGCACTTGCCACGAGTCTGAACTGCCGACATTTGTCATGAGTGTGGGGTTGCAATGTTGTCCATGTGCTTCCTTGCTCAAAGGGAGTTAGAGAGGGAGCAGTAGAATTCCCAGACCATACAGTGCATCCAGCAGTGTGGGTTGTGGTGGCTGGGGAGAGCTGCCTCAGCAGCTGTGGTTCTAGTGTCTTACCACCTTTTATCTGTCTTCTTGCAGGAAAAGCTCAAGTATTTCCCTGTGTGTGTGAGCACCAAAATTCACCAGGAGGATGATGCAGAAGAAGGCCTTGGCAGCCTTCCTAGGAACATCAGCTCCCTCAGCTCCCTGCTACTCTTCAATACCACCGAGAACCTGTGAGAGCTGGAGCAGTGTTGTGCTGCTCACCTGCCCGTTTGTCCTCAGAGGAGCTTTCCCTTCCCCAGGGGTAGCAGTGACTGCTTGTTTTCCTGGGCATGTTGCCTATCAGGCTCTTGATAGGACAGGATAGGGCTCTGCTGGCTTCCAGCTGGGAGCCTTGCCTTCCCTGCCCTTTGCCTTGGGCGGAAGCAGTTATTTTGTCCGCACCTGATCCTCTACTCACCTGATTCAACCCAATTTTGCACTTTCTTTTGCTTAGGTCTTCTTATTGTTCCTCTGTAATTTCTCTCCAGCCTTAAGATATGCTGTCACTCCTGTCCTTCCTGCCCTGTGTGCCAGCCTAGGTACTGCTTCTTCTCCTGACAATTCCTCACAACATTACTTTACTGCTTTTGTTGCTTTAATGTCTCCACCACCTCCCTCACTGCAGTTTCCTTTTCCACTGGGCTTTGCATCATGGTTCTTCCTTCTGCCCTTATTGAAGAGCTGCTTCAAGCTCTGCTTCAGCTTTCAGCTGCTGAACCTTCTCTTTCTTCTCCTGAGCCATGGATCATTTCTCCTTTTTGTCTGTCCTCATGGACTTTGAGTGACAAGTCATTGGTGTCCTGCTGCAGACTGTAGGATGGTTTCAGGCCAGATGGTAGAAAGGGGAGAGCTTGGTCATGGTGGCACTACAGTGGGGCTTTGCTTTAGAATTAGACTGGAATGCATGGGGACTGCACTGGTGGCATGGGGAGCTGCTTGCCTCCTGGTTGTGGAGAGGAAAGGCAGGAAAATGGAGCTAGAAGAAGGAACCTGGAAGGCCCAGCATGTTCCATTGTTATGAATGAAGTCAGGTCTCTGCCTCCAAGGCCCTCTTGTATACACTGTTTCTTTCGGGCCTTGGCTCTTAAGGCAGCATCACTAAAATACTTGTTCTCTGCCCTTAGGTACAAGAAGTATGTGTTCCTGGATCCTCTGGCTGGAGCAGTGACCAAGACCCACGTGGCACTGGAAACAGAGACAGAAGAGAAGCTCTTTGATGCACCTCTCTCCATCACCGAAAGGGGACAGCTGGACCGACAGGTGAGATGCAGCTGCTTACACTTCAGAGGGTTGTACTCAGCTCTCTGAAAAGAAGAGGCTTCTAGGGTGGTGAGCAGGTAGGACAATATCCCCGTACAGGGCTGCAGAGTACCTCATTTATTAGAAGGACCTTGCCTGGTTTTGTGTTTGAGGTCCTGGTGTGAGCTTGATGGGTGACACAAAAGCCTCACACTTGGCAGGCATTTCTGTCTGCTCAAACCTTTGTTGAGTGACGAAAGGAGAGTGATGGGATATCGACTCACCCTGCTTGACCTCAGGGCTGTAGGGGGGTTTAGAGGATGTATCACTTGATCAGCTCCGTTGTGCTAACTCCTGAGCCTCATGTGGTGTTTGAGAGTGAGGTGCCACTGCTAGAAGGTCCCTGGAGTGAAGTGTGATCCCATCATTCCTGCTGGGAAGGGGGGCCTGCTGGTGCAAACAGAAGGGCCAGCCAGACTGAGCAAAGGGCTGTGCTTGGTGTACACGTGGGGCAGGCAGTGCACCAACCCAGTTGCCCCAGTTACCCAATTGCCTTGCTGACACCTTATAGAGCCCATACCTGGGGTGTACCAGCTTTGCTGGAGTGTCATTTGGGGCTGGGAAGAGGGGCCTGGGAATCATTTGCTCATCATGGGGAGGATATGATGTATATATATAGTGAACAAATCCTTTATTCACAGTGCACCATCACTACTGTGTTGCCTGTGTGTTAAACACAAAAGCAAACCCCTGTAACTACTGGGTTGTGCTTCTGCATTTCAGTCTTTGAAATGGTTCAGACACTATCCTCGTCTGGAGGAGAAGGGACTGGTTTATTTAGGCTGCAGCAGTTAGTGCATGAACCTTTCAGGGTTCACTTCCTGCTATGAAACTAAGAAGAGTCCTGCACTTCCTCCTCCTGCAGTCTACCTTTCCCAAGCCTGGTCTGCAGGAGGTAGCTTCTGAGCACAGAGCTGTAGGGATGCAGCTCTGACTGCTGCCTAGATTGTTCCCTGCAGTGCCCATGTTTGCAGCAAGCACACAGTCACTGCCTTACGTTGTTGGTTTGGGTTTCTTTAGGTCGCTGAAAATTACTTCTACGTGCCAGATCTGGGCCAGGTCCCTGAGATTGATGTGCCCTCCTACCTGCCAGACCTGCCTGGTATTGCTGCAGATCTCATGTACAGTGCTGACCTGGGCCCCGGCATTGCACCCTCTGCCCCCAGCAGTGCTATTCCAGAGCTGCCCACTTTCAACACCGAGTCAGTGGAGCCTTTGCAACCAGGTATTTTCAATCCCTGATCCCAGGACCCTATGAAGGAGGAAGGCAGGGATTGCTAGAAAGTGGAGACGAGGCAGAAAGTCCCTTGGTAGAAATTTTAAGATGGATGTTGGATGGATGATCAGTGTTGCACCTCTGTCTTAGGCCTGAGTGGAAGCTGCTCAAGTTCTGGCCTGACTGCAGCCCCTTTACCTCCCTCCCCCTCTCTCTGCATGGCTAGGGGGGAGGGGGGCACAGTGTGCAAGGACTTGGTGGGATGCCCATGTGCGAGTGGGATGCAGCTGGGGAGGGAGAGTAGGGGAATCTCAGACTCTTGCCTTGGCCCTGCCTTGCTGTTAAGAGATGGTGCACAGGGCAGGAGTGCTCTTACTGCAGGTGCTGAGGACTCTGATCTGTTGCTGCTGAGGAATGTGAAGCTCTGAGCTGGAACTCTCAATGTGTCATCCTCTGGGACTCTTCAGATACAACTTCTTCCATATTTCAGATCTTCAAGATGCTGAGCTATTGCCACCTCCTCCCCCTCCGCCTCCCCCACCGCCTCCTGTCATGCCAACTCCGGTGCCTCCTCCACCACCCCTGCCCCAGCCTGCAGCACCCTCGGAACCCGTGCCGACAGTGAGTGAGGAGAGCAGCAGCACAGTGCCTGCAGGTAAGGGCTGGGCTCCTCCACAGCTGCACCAGCCTCCTTGCCTTCCGCCTGTGTCCTCGGGGCACCCCCTGTGCCCTCCCAGCCTTCCTCCAGAGCTGGGGAGCTGCAGTGGAAGAGGTGCTGTCAAGGTAGCCCTTGGACTACATTGGAGTAGCCCTTCCCAGGGGAATTTGGCTGGGCCTGTAGCTGATGCACTGACCTGTGGCTGCTGCATGTCCTTCCTGTCCCTGCAGCTTCAGTCCAAGGAGCCCCAAAGGAGGTGGTGAACCCCTCTACTGGGCGTGCCAGTCTCCTGGAGTCCATCCGCCAGGCTGGGGGCATTGGGAAGGCCAACCTTCGCAGTGTCAAGGAGAGGAAGCTGGAGAAAAAGAAGCAGAAGGAACAAGAACAAGGTGCTGAGGCTCTTTGGCAGAGCTGCTTTTCCTTGCCCAGACTGGGGAAGTGGGGGTCTGGAGGCAGATGGGCTAGTCAGGAGCACAGTGAACTCAGAGCAGAAAGGAGTTGTCTCTCCTCACAGGCTGATGTAGGTCTCAGGTGTTCACCACTCAGCCAGAGCTCTGTGAACTTGCTAAACCCCACTGGCCCGAAGGGCATCTCTCTCAGGGCTTGTGAAGAAGTTTCACATGTGATGCACAGGACCAGACACACAAATAAAACCCTGGGGGCCAGGTGGGATAGGGCTGAACCCATGTAGGCACCCTGGATGAGGTAGCTGGGGAGTGGATTGATGAAGCTGCTCTGGCAGAATGAGACTGCAAATGCACAGCCCCTCAATGAATTCCACTCTTGGCTTTCCCCAGAAGATGCCATTAACCCTGCTGTGCCTATGTTTACCTGGCCTGAAAATGGACTGTAGTTTTGGGGTGTCATACAAAATTAGACGTTCGGAGCTTTTTCTTTCATATGAAAGCAATGTTGCAGGGAAATTCTTTTGCCGTAGTGCTTAGCTCAGACTAATCTTTCTTCACTAACTAGTTCTGCTCTGTTTCAGTGAGAGCTACGGGACAAGGCGGAGATTTGATGTCAGACCTCTTCAACAAGCTGGTGCTGAGGCGCAAAGGTACTGTCCTGTGATGTGGGCTGCTCCTTTCCCCTAGGAAAGAGGGAGAGCACTCCCTGGCTCCTGAGTTGTGTTAGCCACACCCTTGGAAACAAGAACAGAGATTTTCCTGGGCAGTGTACCACAGTGTAGCTGAGAGTGTCTTTACAGAGCATGAGCATGAGCAGCATGCCTCCGCCTCAAGTCCGGCTGGAGGCACTGGAGGGGTTTGTGTGTTTCAGAGGATGAAACCTGAAAGCTACCTGTGAAGAAGGGACAGCAATGTCCTTTTTAATCCAATGCTTGGGCAGCTGCACCCACTGCCCATATGGGCACTTGAGATGCCCTGAGGCCGTGGTAGATTCCCGGGGGATTTAGATGGAAGATCACACCTCAGTGCTGGGCAGATGACAGCAGGGAGTTGCTTAGGGGGAGCTGTAGTTAAACAAGACCTTGCCACAAGTCTGTGACAGCATTAAACATGTTGGCTGCTCCAGTTACCTGGGTGGTGAGAGCGTGGCTTTCCCCCTCCCCTTTGCTGAATTTCTTTGGTCTCTAGTCCCCAGGTGTCACTCACTGGTGATTTCCTTCCCTCACAGGTATTTCAGGGAAAGGACCCGGAGCCTCTGGGAACACCAATGCTCCTGGCAGTCCTGCTGGTGCCTTTGCTCGTATGTCGGACTCAATACCACCCCTCCCACCCCCGCAGCAGCCTGTAGGTGAGGAGGATGAGGATGACTGGGAGTCATAGAGGGGAGGCACTGAGTATTAGTGTGAAACTGTTGCTGTCTGAAAAATTTCCATGAAGTTGAAGGAAGCAGGTCCTTACTGCCTTCACTTTGGTAAAAGTGGGAAGTGTCATCAATTAAGAGCGTGTAAAGGGAAAGTTCATCTGTCCAGCCTTACAGCCCAGCACCACCAGCTACAGACTGGAGGGCACCAGCTGCTAGAAGCAGATGCTCCCCTCCCTGAAGGCAGAGCTTGTGCAGACCATGGGGTATGGCCCTACTCAAGGGGCAGGTGACTCACAATGGGAGTTTCTCAGAGGCAGCTGTTTCTTTTCCTGTGGGACTAATTAACATACACGGAGTGGGTAACAGCTCTGTGCCATAAGTATGTACCTCTTTGTGAAGAGCCTGGAGAGGTAGCATCCAGCTGCTAAAACTGGAAAAGAAGCAAACAAAGCTCGTGGGATAAGACTTGCTCAGGATGACAGAGGTAGGTGGGAACAGCTGAGGGATTATGTGGCTGTCCTTGGTGTTATTGCTGCTCTCCAGCACTGACCCATAACCCTGGAAAGAACCCCAGGAAAGTTAAATTTAAAAAGTTACTTTGAATTCAGAAGCTTAGGGGTTAAAAAGAGCAGAGCAATCCTGTGCTTAAGCATGATCAAAGGAGAAGCACTGTATTGTGCCATATCTTTATTCCCCTTGAAATAAGGAACTGCTTCAAGCTATTGACTGCTTCAAGCAAGGTAGAAGGAGGGCAAGAAGAAATGTTACCCACAGCTGCTCCATTACCACTCTCTATTATTCCAACATGACATAAATTAGCAGCCTGCTAGTTTACAGTTCCTGCGAAAAGCTCAATGATAGCATTGGTCAGTCAGGCCTCCTACACTTGGTGGTTGATGGGAAAAAACCATATGTGTTCAGTCAAAATAACTACTCCCCATACTTAAGTGTACTTAAATAATACTCGCCATACTTGAGTGTTTTTATTGAAAGTATTTAATCCATTTAAATAAAACCTTAACAGCTGTAAACAAATAGGTGCCCGTCTCTTCACCTGCCTCAGACCTACAACCAGTTTCCCTCCTGGCTGTGGTGCTGAAGGCTGTCTTACCATCATAGCACTCATAACTGAACAGCAAACATCCACAAAGGAGGCAGAAGGCAGAGATTTTACGAAGTCCATGGTACAGAAAAGCAGCCACTTGTGTTACTTTACCTAGCCTTCAGAGGTGTAAGTCACAATGACAAATACCATCTGTTCTCTGGCCCACGTCACAAAGCATCCAACCTGCCTCGATGGAACTGGGAACACACAAAACCAGGCAGTTTGTCCTTGGCCTTACCCTAAAGGGAAGGCTTGAAAAAGGTCCAGATGAGGACAATGGGGAACAATGTTGGTAGCAGGACATAAGATAGATGAGTTCTGACCTTTCTTAACTCAGCAAACGCTGATCCAAAGGCAGATTTCACCTGGGTCCTCTCCCTGATCCACTGGGGCAGTTTGTTAAAGATGGCAGGGCGTGTGTACCTGTGGTCCAGAAGCAGGACACTTGCAAAATCCTTCTGATGGCGAATGGCTCTGCCTGTACAGAGGATAAAAACAAAGAATGGCCCAGTCAAATGTTGTTCTCAGACAAGGAAGATCACTTTGCCGTCATCTGTAATGCATCCTTTTTCCTACCCTCCTCCTTCAGTGTATTTTGTATCCCCCAGCCTGTCCAAGGAAGGATGAATTACCTATTGACTGGTTTACTGCCTTCATGCACAGGTTTTCAATCAGCACTTTGCTTGGTGCCTGGCCAGCAGCTCTGGGCTGGAAAGAAAAAACAGACAAGTCTGAATACCAGGCAGATGTAAATTCAATTGGGTAGTCTTAATGACAAAGTGAGGTAAATACTTTTACCCCTGTGGGGTGAGCGGGTGGCCAGGCAGACCCCAAGTTGAGAGTAAGGAGGAACAGAAGAAAGGCTGCAGTCAGGAAACTGTTGAGCATTCACAAAGAGCCAACCCAAGGTCCCCTTGAAGGCAGAAATCTTGTCCCAAGGAACAGCACCTCCCGTGAGCAATGAGAAGGGACAAATGATCCTGGCAAGAAGTTTCTGCCATCCTGCCACCCCCTCTGGGTTGAAGGGTCCTTGCTCCCCGTGGAACTCAGAGTTGCCAGCAAGTCCTGGTGGCATTTCCCTCCACTGAACTTCCTCCCTGTGTTTAGGGCCCTGTTCAGCAGCAGCCTGGAGAAGGCTGTGCTGTCAGTACCACACCATCTGGGAGATGAGGACAAGCTCAAAGAAAATAAAACCTCTGAAGGCAGCTCTGGGACTCATATGCTGGGAAGTTAGTACTATAAAGCAGAATTGAAAGGGACAGAGGTGCAAGTGGCTCTTACCATTGTTTTGTCAAGCCAAGTCATTTTTTCCTGGAGTTCTGGAGATCTAATGTTGGGGTAAGGCATTCCCACCATAATCACACACCTGCAAGGGAGGATTGTGTTATTCTTAATGTCTCATCCTAGAGCACTTTGCCAATAGACTGACAAATTAGAGGTCACTGCACACCCCTGAAAGACATCCAGCCCTGCAAACCCAAGGCAGCAATAAAGCACAGCAGTCTGACAAGCACGTGCTGAACAGAGCTGCAGAGGGATTCAGGGTGCCAGAACAAGGGATTATCCAGTACAGCAAGCCTAACTTCCCCTATTCATGGGAAGACTGGCCTGGACAGGCGGGTTTTACACCACCCAGCAGAGTGTATCCTCCTGTTGCTTTAAGCATCAGCTAAGTCACATGTTCCGCAGGATTTTCTATCTATTCAAGTACTGATGTGCCCATCGTGCTTGGAGTCACTACACCACAAGCCAGAGCTGGCTTTCCAAGGAGCAGTCACCTTACCTTCCCAGGTCATCGGAGAAATTTATCCCTTCACTCATTTTGCCTCCAACTACAGAAAGCAGCAGGGCCCCTGTCATCTGTCCTCCTGTCTGGCTGCAGCGCTGCAGGAGAGGGACCAGCAACTTAAACCAGAGCAGGAAGATTTCTGTGCTTCAGAAACACTCCCACACCTAGCCTAGAGCCCTCTTTCCTTGTTAAAAGTGCCCTCCTTTGCAGCATTCCCATAGCCACTGGGCTGCTACACTCCCACCAGCCTGCCTGCTCAGCTTACCTGTATGCACTTGGCATATTCCCCCAGCACCTGCTCCACCTGGTTGGCTTTCTTAGGCTCCTGAAAGATCTGTCAGGCACAGTTCATCAGTTACAGCAATAGGAAGCAAACAGTTTAAAGAAAGCAAATCATTTTACCCTCATGGCATTAAACAGCATATGGAATTGAGATCATGAAAGGGAAAATTGCCTGAAAAACTAACTTAACCAGTACTTTCCTTCCACCCTGAAAATGCACTACAGCTCTTTTCAGCTCTGGACTCTGACGTCAGCAGCAGCTGCTTCTGCCCCTCCAACATTCCCTTTCAGCTTTGGCAGACTTGTTCAATACTGCAAGAAGTTAAGAGCTGAGAGGCAGAAAAGCAGTGTGTGCCTCTTGCACCTATGAATCAAGACTCTCTGGAGTCAGGAGACTCTACAGCTGCAAGATCTTGGAGGATAGGGACAGGACCAATCAATTTGAATCATCAGTTAATTCCAAGCAGTGTCTCCCCTTGCCCAGTGAATAAATTAGCTTTTCATGCAAAGCATAAATAAAGTAATATTTCTCTATGTTATTCTAGCACACCTAATTAGTTACTGAAAACCCCTGCAGTTAATTAAGCTGTATTTTTATAGGTGCTGTACCTTGGCCTAAAATACAAGTGGTTTTCCTAGTAACCAAGAGGTCCAACATCTATCTTCTCTGTAACAGTAGTAGAAAACAAATGTGTTTTCTTTTGGTTAGCAAGAATTTTACCAGTCAAAATCAGTCTTTCAGTAGAAAACTAACTGGCAATTACAAATATAAGCCAAAACTAACTTAGTGAAAAGTAGCTATTTAAGCCCCTGATTTAAATTAACTTTCCCTGTGTAACTTATATATAATCTCAGTGTGATCTCACCACAGTAACCTCAGGAAGGCCTTCAACAGTCCCCTGCTAAGATTCGATCTTGTGTGTGGGCAGTTGAAAGTCACACTTGCTGCATTTACACCCAATTGCCTTGCTAACAGATATCCAATTTGCTGGAGACTGCAAAGGCCAAACAAGAACAAACTGGAGTTGAGATTTGAAACAAGTTGTGTGCAGCCCAAAGCCTTGGAGGAACCAGGCAGAGCATTGGGACCCTGACAGGACACACCTGAAAGGCACTCAGAGTGGTAACTCTACAAACAGAGCAAATGAAGCACAGTGCTTCCACCCAGAACCCTACAGGCTGCCCCACGTGCCAGAATGCCAAGAATCACCAAGGCTGTGAAATCTCTGGGACTGTGGTGAGTTGTTTAGCTTTTGGTAAACAGAAGTCACAGCCAGGGTATATGTAATTTTTCTTTCCCCTGGCACATGATCCAAGATGCCTGCACCACAACCTGAACTGCCTGACTTCCAATACCCAGCTTTCAAATACCTGTGAGAGTCACTGCAAAGATTTTATATTTGCAGTGATGGCCCTATTTAGTGTTTCTCATTGCTCCTTCAGCAGGAGTCCCCACTGCTAGTCTTGCAGTTCTCATCTCTACTTGCAGCAGATAGCAAAATGCCATTTGTCTTAGGAACTACAGTGTTGTCTCACTCTGCCTGGCCCTTGGTTGTGTTGGTCTGTGCTCAAGAGACACACAGATGAGCCTTGGAGAAACAAATTCCCCATAGGAGCTCAACCTGAACAGTTTCCCCAGCCACAAGAGAACAAGCCTGCTGGCTATGGAAAGCAAAGACTGTCTGCCCCCACGGCCACTACACAGACTGTGCACTTCAAGAATGTATAGCTGCAATCAATCTCATTTAGATCGCAGCCCAGTGCTCAGCTGCCCGGGAAGTGTAATTTGTTAATTACTGGAGGGAATAGCTGGATAAACATCCATTCTGCTCTGCTGTGCAGACTATGGGAACAACTCAGAGAGAGGCCTGGAATGCATATGAAATTGTTTGGGTTTTGACACCTCCGTGGAAAATACCAACTGCCCTAGCTGCACAGTCACCTTCTTCTTGGCTGCCAGGCGGGAGAGCAGCCCTGACTTCTCCCAGTGTCCATACACCTGCTTCTCATATTCATAGGAGGGGAAGAAGCACACCACACCTCCTGGGATCACATTGCACAGGTTGCAAAGGATTCGACCTGTCTCATCCATCTGCAAGAGAGGTTAGAGCACATTGCAGGTGACAGGAGCCCCAGCTAATGCTGCTCCAACTCTCTGTTCAATCCCAGGATCACACCTTAGGACATGCCTTAGGGGAGGAAAAAATGTGGGACATATGCCAGGTCTGTGAGAACTCCCGTGGGGAGCTGGGCATCACTAAAAAACTCTTCACTGCTTGGCCTTCTGTTATGGCTGTGGAGCCGTGGTCATTCAGGAAAAGAGTTTGCCTCAGTGGATGGAAGTTGTCCCAACAGAACAGATGTAGAGAGCTGGGGAGCACAGTTTGAGCACATCTGGTTGAGATTCAGCAGGGGCAGAGCAGACATCATGTCTAGCCTTGGGTGCTTACTGGCCTGCCACAGGAAGAACTGCCAAAACACCTGCAGCTGCTCCTGTGGTTTGGGATTTCCCTTGCCAAGGCTTTTGCTCAGCCCATCTCTTAAACAGAGAGAGTACCCTGCCCTGAAATATAACCATGTGAAGCAAAAAAGAGATGCCAAGGATGGGAACAAAGGACAAACTGACCATCTGAGGCAGGTCTCTGGTCTGGTAAGTGAACTCCAACTGCTGGTTGGAAGGACCACTGCAGAGGATGATGGGTAAAATATTTTCAGGAGGAATCACATGTCCTGGAGACAAAAACCAGTAGTGAGAATCAACATCACTGCTGCTGGCACAAACCCCATGAGCTGAAGAACTTTATTTGCATTCAAGTGACAGAGGCAGAAGTTTGCCTGGCTAAGCCAAAGTGCTTAAGTCACTCAGCTGCTCCAGCTTCCATCCCCCCTGAGCCCCTGGCAAGAAGGCATGGCACACCACCTGCCAATACCAGTCAAGACCACAGGGGAAGCTCAGAGTGAAAGGGAACTCACACCCCTTTGCTGCCCTGATTTTTAGAAAAGATGCCACGTTGCTTTGAGCGCTGACAGAATAGTGTTAAAGGCAAACTGCAGCCCTTGCAGCTGCTGAGCCCTCCCTGCCAGCCCTGCACACTCACCACAGGAGAACTCCACGATACGCGCAGGGTCCACGCCAGCACAGCACAGCAGCTGCTCTCGGAAATCAGCCACCTAAGATCCACAAAACAAAGGCAAGTAAAGCGCCAGTGTCCCAAAAAATTCACCACCGGCAGCAGCAGCACCAAGGGCAGCCCCAGCCCGGCCCATCAGTGGAGCGGCAGCGCCCTCTGCCTGCAGACAGCGGCACTGACTTTCCGCAGAGCCCCGTGGCGTGGTCCCTGTGGAGTCCCTGGCCCTGCAGAGCGACGGATGGCATCACGAGGTCCTCCAACTGCTCCCCGTGCTAGTTCTAACCTACCACGAGCTCAGCCTGGCTGCTCTCTTTCCACCCTGGCTTGCAGATAGCACCGCTGACCTCCTGAGACCCCAGCATCCTTATTCCCTCACCGGCTGCATGGTGCCTCCGGCAATGATGACAGCACGGCATTCTTCCACAACCTTGGCAAAGTGGACAGCTGGATTCAGCAAGAGGAATTTGAGGCTGCTCTGACCAACTGTGCCTGGGAAAAGGAGAGAAGAGCATTCAGGAGCTAGCTGTGACCCGTACTCGGGGATATGAGAGATTCTCCTTCTTGACCTGGGCACTCTGGCAGGTCCCCACCTCTCAAAGTAAGGACTTGCTGTTCAACACTGACAGGGGCAGGTAATGCAAACCTGGAAGTTACCTTCTGCTTCCTAATCTCCCTGGAGCTGTACAACAGACACAGTAAATTACAGGACAAAAATTGACATCCAAAGTGGGAGCAGACCTCTGCAAACCCTGGCCCATATGCCCTTGGTTAAAAATTCCCTTGCAGTCATAAGCATCCTCAGAGAGAGCAAGCCTGCCAGCCTACATCATGGATGGCACAAACGTTGCTGCAGGTTCCCCACAGACTCTTCTATCTCCTCCCTCAGTGCCAGTGAAGCACCCTGCTTGTGACTGACTCCTGCCATCTCTCCCCAGCTCACCCTTTCCAGTACCTTGCCTGTTCAAAATCACTCTGCCATCTTGGTTTGCATTTGTGAGGGCTGAGAGAAATCCTTCAATCTGCATCAGTGGAGAGGCAGTTCGGAGCTGGTCATGCTCAACCTCCACGAGAGGGCTTGGGGGGGCACCTGCTGGCCCAAAAAAGGAAAGGAGAGACAGGCAACTTTGGACACTTCTAAAGACAGGGGCTAAGCACAAAACATGCACAACAGGAACACAATACCTGGCCTACATATGCAGGCACAGAACAAAGACCCATTAATGGGGAAAACCCAAGTTCTGTCTCATTGCTCATTGCAAAAAAGTAAAAGATGTGGTTTTTATGGATGGCAGCACTAAGCAGAGCTACTACACACACTAGCTCAGGTCCCAGAGCCAGCAGGTCCCAGAAGTGCAAAGCTTGAGTGCATGTGGTGTGAACATGGAATTACAACATTCAGCTTGAAAGGGACCTCACTAATCCAACGTACAGTTGCCTAGATCAGCTAGTGAGATCTGTTAAAAAACACCCATGCAGGGCACCTTCTTCAGTCTCTCATTCGGCAAATCTGTCTCCCCCCTTTCCTCATGCAGAGATGCAGGTTCCACATCCTCACTCTGCCCACAGATGCACAAGGAGAGGATGCCTGAACTCACCCTGCTTATCAGATCCCTGCTGAAGGGTCAGGAGAAAGTTCTGCAAACCAGCCAGCTTCTGGTTCTCCTTGTCAGACTTCACAGCTGAGGCTGAGCCCCCGTATCGCTCCACAAACCCAAAAAGCTGCCAAGCAGAAGCCAGAAAGACTAAGACTACCAACAGCAGGAATCAGAAGATAAAGGCAGGTTTGCTGGCCTGCCACAAATTAAGTTCCTTAGTAGGTGATCACAACCAGCCTAATCAGAATGTATCAGCTCCCGTTACCTTCTTCCACCCACTGAATCAAAAGCAAAACAAGTCTCTGATGTCTGTTCTTCCAGTGTAATGCAGCCTACTTGGCTGGCAGATTTGAGGCCAAGCAGCACAGAATTGGAATACCGTGGTAAACCACAGTGTATGTTTCTTTTCTGGATAAGCAAAAGTTAATCTGCCCAAGTGGTTCTTTTTATAGGAACCATTTTGTCTGCGGAACAGGGTGGAGAAGACAAGCTCCCACCCAGCTGCTGCATCTTCCATCTCAAACTCCAGGTGTGAAAGAGCATTGGAACACTGCTGACCATGCAACCACAGGGCAAGTACCTTCCTGCTGATGAGGCTCTTCTCACAGTACCGCTGAACCTGTTGGAAAAAGAAAGGAAAATGAACTGGCATTCAGCACCCCTTCCCCCACCCTGCTGTCCTTGATCCCTGTCCAGCAAGGCTGTCACTTGCTGTACATTCGGGGGGAGGTGCACAGCTCTTTGTGGGTGCTACCAGCCAGACAACAGTTTATTACAAATGGCATTCCAGAGTGGAAACACACAGTGTTAAGGTGCTGCGTTTGGAGGTTCAAGGGGATAGTTAGGTTACTGGAGTAGCAAAATTTCTGCATCCACAGCCCTTACAGTGTAGCTTTGCCTACAGACACCTAGAAAGCAGATTCTGCCATGTGGGCTTTGGCTGTACTTCTAGCTCTTATACACACTCCAAATAATCTCAAGTCACCACCACCTGTGCCCTAACAGACAATGTTCACATTACCTTGAAGAGGTTGATATTGTCAGTCTGGCTCTGAAATAGAAAGTCGTTGATAGATTTTAGCACCGTTCCTGAAAGAAAAGAGGGAAAAGGGGAAAAGAAGTTATTATCTCCTGCTGGGCCTGCACCCCTTACTGCTCACACCCATGTCACTGACTGATAGCTCCATACCCCAGGAGTTCACTTCAGTCTTACCTGTTTGGGAAACTGCCTGACATCCAGGATTCTGGTTCACATTACCTGTAAAGCATGAAACCAATTCAAGGAAGGCTTGAATCTATCTCAAAATTAAGCAGGAAAATAAAGACTGAGCTTGATAGGTACAGTGCACAAGAAACCCAAGAAGTAACTACACATCTGCAAAGCGTGGCTATACAGACAAAACATCACCTCCCACTCAGTTTTAATTTGCCCTGTAGAGTAGCCCTACATTGTAGAACAAGTGTGCTGATGCATCCTAAGGAATACCACCTACATTCCTTCTGTGGCAGATAGCAGCAGGTAGGGTGGGTGATCAGAAATGCTCACACACTATGTAGTCATCGTGCTGCAAAGACAAAGGGAAGGGACTGCAACACATCCCTCACCCCTCCTCAATGCAGCAGCAGGGAGCTGGGAGGCACAGAGGCTGGCGTGCAACTGGGAGGAGGGGAAAAACCTAAGGACACCAACATGCCCAGAGCCCAACAGCCAGAACAGGATTAATTGCTGCCACTCACTGCATTTTACATCCCAGTGTTTAACACCCGCCTCACATCTCATTTTTGCAGTCCCTGCCCCAAAGGGCTGCATTTCCCCTGGCATGGAGGAAGTTCTGTATGAACTTCAGACATGCCCTACTCAAGACACACTAAGGTCCAGCAAACAGGTCATTGGAGAAAAGGAGCCCTGCAAATTCCTGTGGACTTAAAATCAAAGCAAAATAATATTTTCTCACAAAGGAAAAACACCACTCAAGAAAGATTCATTCTGCAGATGCATGCTGACACATATAGGGGCCTTGCTATCAGATGACCTAGAGATTTATTTCATGCAGTTCTTGTGCTGCACTGTTATACATCTGTTATATATCTGCTGTATTCCTCACTTAGCATCTTACATCATTCCCCCCCCCAACTGGATCTCAAAACCACACAGAGAGAGAAGGAAACTGCCTATACCAACGTACAATGTCATCTGCTGCTCCTCAGCTAGTGAAACAAAGAGAAGGGTTCAAGTAGACACCAGGCAACTTCCCCACGTACAAACCAGCCTGAGAAATAAAACTACTGGCATCTGAACCTATACCTGAGCAATATTTCCCTGCAGTCTCTGCAGAGGTGGAAGGGGGACAGTGTCCTGAGGAAGCACTAACTAGCTCAGAGTTTATCAGTATCCCTGGAGAAACAAGAGGTTTGCTTACCTCCCAGCATGGACACAAACTGCTCCAGCAAATACAGGATCTGCTTAATGTACATCAAGTTCTTTGCCTTCAAACGTTTCCTATGAAAAATGAGACACATTTAGGCCCTAAAACCTCTTCAGGGACTATCCAAAGCCGCTGAGCTGCAGAAACAAGTACATGAACTCTTCTTCATTTTGGAGAGACAGGAACTAAGATTTTTTCCCAAGTTCACTCTCCCTGTTTGTGACAGGGCACAGTCTTCTGGATATCCTGCCCAAGGTCATCCCAAAGCACTTACCTGTGCTTCCCCCACTGTTCCTACCATTGCACTTCTCCTTGCATATTAATTATAGTAAGTTTATTACAATGGCAATGATGCCTCAAGACCCTGTTGCAATAATGCTCCAAAACTTCAGTTATTAACATTGAACACAACAATCAGATACTGCAGGGATGGCAAGATGCAGAGCCAAAACCCCCATACAGCTTCCTCCTCCTCAGAGCTTCCTGTTTCTACCATAATGCCAGTCAGCACATGAAAGACTAAGGGAGAGATGTGAAAGACTGAATATTTTGAAACTCTGCATCACAAAGTAGAAGTGATTAGAGGGAAAGAAACTGAGTGTATAAGGGGACAATAGAATCCTCAGGATATCCCCTTCTCACTGCTTAATACCAGGCCCAGGAGTCTCACTTAGACGGATTCTAGACAGGGATAATGAAGCAAGTGTTTTTTCATCTGCAGAACTCTTAATGCAGTAATTTTCCTCTGGGGAAAAGCAAGAAAGACCCTGCAGCCACGAGGCAAGCCAAGGAATCCACAGACCTTTCCTCTGCTTTTCCCCCAAGATCCTCACCTGTATCGCTCCATGTACTGTGACAGCTGGGAATGGGCACAGCACAGCTACACAAACACAAAGCAGAGGCTGTTGTTATAAAGGAGAGAAGAAAGGGCACTGCTGGAAGCAGACCTCCCCCTCTATTAGCAGGCCAGGCTGTGACTCACCTGAGAGCCACTGACCTCGGCACTATGGATACAGGTGATGGTGTCTATGAGGTTGTGGGCCTCGTCAATGATCACAACCTGGTCCTTCAGCTTGATCCCAGCAGCCTTCCTGGTAGGCTCATGCAAAAGCATCTGATAGGGCAGCACCACCAACTACAGAAGAAGCACACACTGCCCTGATTCCAGCTCTCATCCTTACAAACTTAAAGCATTCTACAACCACTCACTGACAGCCCGGATCAGAGGGCCTTGCAGAATTCAGCCAAGTGACTGTTACTATGGGAAAGGTAGGAACAAAACCAGGAGCACATGCTTGAGAGACGCACTAGGATGTAAGCTGAAGAGAAACGATTATGCTACAATTGCCTACTCAGATTACCTTCCAAATCTCCTTTGGAGCACTGAAAGCATGTCTTCAGAGAGAACCCAGCAAGGAAGAAGGGTGGTGTAAGAGCTAAGAGCACACCTGTGTGTCAGTATTGCCTCACATTTGCTGAACTGTTCAAGTATTTCAAAATGCTGAGACATACAGCATCCTTATGAACTTCTGATGGAAATTCTCACTTTCCTTTACTTTCTGAGCAGAACTACAGCTGACAGAAACACAGCCTGTTTACAGATTCCCCCAGTCTAAGTAACAGTACTAGAGGGAGCAGGCCATCAGTGCCATTCTTAGAGTGCCTGGTATTAATGCCACTAAAACTGTTACGTCTTACCTGAGCAGCAGGGATAGCAAATCGACTCCCATAATATGGGCAGGCTTTGGTCTCCCTTCCCAAGGACACCAATTGCTCAATATCCTGCACTTCCACTAGAACTTCATCACGGAGAAACTGCATTTGTTCATAGGAATAAAATGGGCACACAGTGCGACTCACACGTCTCTTCTTCTCCTCATTCTCCTCATTGCTCTTCTTTTCTAACAGCAGAAATCAGAAGAAAGCTATGAGCAACACACACAACAGCCTAGAACAACCACTTTGCATAACCTCATGGATTTCAAAGCAAGCTTTGTCCTGTGTATTCCTGACCTATCACTTAGTTAAAAATTATTCAGCAGTAACATTTCCATCTCCACGGTGGACACTACTCTTGCCAGTTAAATTTAACATGTGACATCTTCCGGCATTTCTAGTACTGAGTTAACAAACACAAGTATCTTTCCGTGCAGAAGTCCTGACCAGCTTAAGACATTCATAAAATTCATCCCGATCTCAGCATAGCCAGAAGATCAGGAAAAGCACCAAGGATTCCTGTTCCTCCAACCTGTCATTTCCAAGCTCCTACCACTCTTGCTAGAACTGACTGGCAGTGCCCACTGTCTCCACACTCTCATGACACCTTTATCAGGAATTGCTTTCCCAGGCTGGGGGCATTCCTACCATGTTTGTTCTTCTGCATCTCCATGCAGCGGTCATTGATGAGCTGGAGGACACTCAGGCGTCGCACCTCCTCGTTCACACACAGATTCTGGCATGTGCAAAGAGGGGAAGAGGAAAGGAGTCAATTCACAGCTGAGTGCTCCCATGAGCACCCTCTGCTGTAAAACAAAAGGTTTTCTTTAAAGCAATCTCAGGCCAGATTCCAAAAAGGAAAAGTCTATAAGCCAGACATTGTACATACTAACTGCTACAAACATGCTCGAAACCCACAGAAACTTAGGAGAAAAAAAATGAGAAAAAGAGGGCTCACTGCTACACCATAGCTTCTAAAAAATGCTGCCAGAAGTACTAAGAGGAGCACCTTCTCAGTGACTCAAACACCTGTAATACTCCATATTAGAAAAGGTAAAGCAATATTCTTGTGTTTACATCAAAAAGTAAATGACCAAAACAGAGTTCACAGAAATATGTGATCTGTGTTGCAACCCATGGCTGCTTTAGTTTTTCAACAGGAGACTCAGTCAGTCTCCAAGGTGACTTCTGTGGCACCAGATCCACACAGCTCTTGGCAATATGTTTTGGGTCCCTTGAGAACAACATCACGTACCTGCCTGGATCCCAAGGCAACCAGACGCGTGTCTTTGCCAAAAGGACTTTTCTGCACCTCGCGCACAAACTGGGACAGCTGGGAGTGAGTGCGGCTGCAGTAGTAGATCTGCAATGAGGAAGAACAAAGGGAAGACAAGAACGTGGAAGCCAATCCCTACCTATGACCAATCCTGGAAGAAAGCAGCCAAGCACTTCAACAAGGTTCACCTTGCTCAAGCCTTCAAAAGCACTAGGGAAGGCACATGTTTGAGTGTCACCTTAAAACTGCTGAGGCCAAAAGCCCCACCTTTGTTTTCTCCTCTGCATTTGCGTTTTTTTCCATTTAATTTTCCAAGGTCTTTATAAAACAGGGACTCACCATGGGAGAGTAATAAAAAACTATTGCTGTATGCTTTTACAGCAAGCCACAGCAAAAACTAAACAGTGCTAGTACAGCAAGCTGCTTAGGCAGGCAGTGTAGTCCAGAAGGATATGAGCACAGCAGAACTAGCTGTCTTAATCAACAAACCTGGCAGGTTTTAGAAGCCAGTTCCTAAATCCTTCTATACTGCCTGTTGGAAAGGTGCAAGGAAGCCATAATTCTGCTCACTCCTACACTATTCTATGAAGTGGCACTATTGAATTTCCTCATCTCACCTTAGTCACATGCTCCTCTTCCAAATCATCATCATCTTCTTCCAGCCTAAGAAAAGAGAAAGCTGAAACAGTTTCAACAGACCACTGACAGTAAGAATCAAATTATGTTCCACCACAAGAGTGAGGTCTCAAGAGAGATGATTAAGTCACCTCAAAATGAGCCTCAGAACTTATTTCAGATGGCAAAAGAAAAATTAACTTTCTTAGAACAGTGCAAGTGTGCATAAACAAGTCAAGCCTTTCTCTTTAAAGGAAAAATCTCTCCTGAGCTGTGCCTTTTTTCCAAGTTCAAGATTTTTTTTTTCTTTCTATTCAGGGGCCTCTAAGCCTCAGGCATTAGCTAATCAGTGCTATACTATTTTTTAGTGAGCTTATTTATTTATTTATTCTTATAAAACTTTCCCATTAGAAGCAATTTATCACCCTTCAGATACTGCATAAAGGCTTCAGGAAAGCATTCAGCTGCCATAGAGCTCCTCAAAGGCAACAGTAGTTCAATGTTTGATAAACTAACTGCATATAAAAAAAGTAAAGTGTTCTTCAATTTTTAAGGCAGAAGGATCTGTCTAGACACTAATTAGTAAGTTTGTATTTAAATGTGTTTGACTTTTTGTGCTGAAGTATGGCTTCTGGCTTTCTGCATAAAGCAAACGCATGAGAGAGAAAAGTGTGCATGAGGGTTTCCATGCCAAAGCTCAGTCTTCAGAAATGTGAACATCCCTGCTTTTAGAATATCAAAATATGCCAGTGCTAATCTGCAGAACTGACAGCTTCTTCTGGTGTCCTGAGTTCCATTCTACTTTTCTAATGAAAGGAACTTGATCTCGAGTCATTCACTCAGCATCCAGAGGCACTCTTTGGGAAGCTGGGCATGGATAAAGGCAGGACACTGCCACACATTTTAAGATGCACTTTCTCAGAAAGCATTTCAAGTCACTCAGATCAGTCTAACAAAAGTTAAAAAAAAACCAAAACAAACCAAATTAAAATCCCTCCAACGAACAAATTAAATAAAAGCCCAGAACAACCATCACCTTACACTGTTTGAAAAGGTGAAAAACACTTTCTAATAAAATCTGCACAACCTCTTTTATCAGGGCAAGACAAAAATTAGACAGAAACTGTTTCCTTAGCATGGAATTCCCTCAGTCCCTGTCCTTACCCAGATGCCACTTTCTTTTCGTCATCACTCTCATATTCAGCAAGAATGAGCTCCTCCTCATTGTGATCCAGCTGGTCTAGAGCACCCTCTCCAGCTCCCTGTGAAAGAGCCTCCTTGCTGAGCTGAAGAAGGCGCTTTGCCTCATCCTCCTCGCATCTCTGGAAGGAACACAAAGGCACAGTATTATATTTCCCATAAAAAAAGAGAGTAGCACAGCGGTTGCTTTATGGCATGGACAGGTCAGAAGACAGCACAGTGCCTCACAGAAGGCTGAAGTTGTTCAGCCCCACAGGAAGGCAGGTGTTACCAACAACAAAAGACTTTTTCACACAGACAGTTATGAAGGGGAAACATAAAGAACCTTCTCTGCAAAAGGCCTGCTGAACTAATAGACCCTCAATTAAATCTTCATGTAATCCAGTATTATTAGTTGCTTAAAGTGGCCCATAAAAGATGTCTGCCTGAGAGAAAATAGTGTGTAAACAAACCTGAATAGACAAACATGTAAGGACATAATCAAACGCTCTGTGCACATTTAACTCAAAACTAGAATCAGCTCAGCATCTGGTTAAGAACAAGATTTCTCTTGCTGTTTTTTCTCCAGTTGTGTGACTGTTACTCTAACACAAGTCTACCTCGCTACAAAAATTCAGTTAAACTGTTGAACAGTTTTCTGATTAACTTTTGCATCACAACAAAGAGAAGTTCATTTTTTCCACCTCAAAACAGTATCTTCCCACATCAATGATCATTTTATTACCATGGCATTATACAGAAAATGCAGTTAGTAAGCACTACAGAAAAGATGAATCAGTCGCTTTTCCAGATTTCCATAATATTTCTCTTATCTGCTTTCTTGCTTTTCATCATGCTTCTCATTTCACATTCTCTTCATCCTCTTTTAAGAGGCAAGTTCTTTGTTCCATTTGATCTTTATTTACCATTCTTTACTATTTCTGTCATATCCTTTCGACAGGAGTTGACCAAAACATTACACAGTATTTGAGATGGAGCACACTGGAAATTAATAGCCTGGCAGCCTAATAAATCTGTCTATCTGGGGACCTGAACTGAGTATTTCTGGGAAGTCTGACTGATAACCAAAAAGCATCAAGAGCACTGAGGCCAGTTCTTCTGGCATCTAAATGAGAGGAAATACATATCTGTGAACTTTAATACCATTTGTATTCCAGAAGTACAGACTGTTCACATATGCTCATAAAACAGAGATCTTTCCAAAAAAAAGCCTCTGAGTAATAAAGCTTCTAAAAGAAAAGCAGAGGGTTAGAAGGCAGTCAGAACCCACATACAGAAACTGTCACAGGATATTATCGATGCACAAATTGTTTTTCACATCTGTACTTTTAAAAGAAAATCTAACAAATAATTTTGGATGACCAATTTCAGAAACCTCGTACAAAGAGCTCCTCAAACAGGTGGGTTGGAAAAGTCAGTGTGAAGTCACACGTAAGCAAGTATGAACAACACTGAAGGTAACCAAAACAGAAAGTTCTGATCTCTGGGGAATAACTCACCTTCCTCTTTGCTGTGTATTTTAAATGCACATTGTGCCGAATTTTCTCAAGACGATCTTCTCGCTTTTTCCTTCTGATCTGCTCTTCCTGCAAAAAAGGGAGAGTGGAGGCAGGATGAAATGGATTTAGTCCTCGACCCTTGGTATCACTACTTATGCTCTGGGCATAGGAAAAAGACCAACAGAAACAAAATTGCCAGTACAGGGTACCATTCTCCCGGATGCTGCCTACTGAGTGTTACTCTGCTCAGAGCAGTATCGTTTCCTGTCTTGGGAAACCGGCAGGCAAAGGCACGCCACAACCAAATTAGCCTCACGCGTTTTCCACTCATCATCCAGCATACAGGAACAGTTTGCCCAGAGAGGTGGTGCAGTTCCCTTGCCGGGAGATGCTAAAAAGCCGCCTGGACACTGGGTACCGCGCTCTAGGGACTCTGCTCGAGCAGAGAGGCTGTTCTAGGTGACCCCCAGGGGTCCCTTCCAGCCCCAGCCATTCTGTGGCTATGTGCTATCAGCCGTCCCGATCCTTTCCTCATTATCACACCCGTCCTCTACACACGAGCGCGCCTCCACCTTCAGCCTGTCCACCATGTCACGCTCCTCTTTTTTCTGCACGAAGGCCGTGACCCAGTCCGGCTGCCCGTCCGTGTCCGCGCTGCCCAGCCGTGCCTGCTGGGGGGTTAGCCCGTCCTGCCCGCCGGCCCCGAGCGCCAGCAGCCGCGCCTCCTCCTGCCGCCGCTTCTCCTCCCAGTCCCGGAGCCACGACAGGGCCCCGCAGATGAGGCTCAGCGACTTTCCCTGTCACGGAAAGCCGACAAGGTGAGGAGCGTTGCCGCCACCGCCGCGGCCCCGTGCCCCGGGGCTCTGCCCAGCGCCTCACCGTGCCCGTGGGGCTCTCGAAGATGCCAACCCGGCCGGCCTCCAGCGCGCCGTACAGCGCCTCCATGAACTCCTCCTGGATGCGGTACGGAGTGTAGGGGAACGGGAACCGGCCCAGCGCAGGGCCCGCCGTCGCCGCCCCGCTCTCCAGCCCGCTACTCTCCATCCCGCCCCGCTTCGAACCGGGCGCAGGGGCCGCCCCCACCCCTTCCCGTGACGCGCCGGAAGCGCCGCCCCGCGCCCGCGCAGACTGCCGCTTCCCCAGCTCTCAAATCCGGCCCGCCGCTTAGCACTCTTCCTCAATTCCCTCCCATCACACGCAGGGACAGAAAATTGGATTACAGAGGGGTAAAAAAAAAAACCCACCAACTTTTATTTAGGATGGAAACGCACAGTGTGTAATAAAACATTGCAATATAGAAGAGGCTTATGTAATACGCAGTCCGTAATGCCGAACTGTATATGTTACTACTCTGGAAACGACAGCGACCTAGAGAAGAGTGGCATAAAAAGAACAAGACAATTCCTATCAGTCTCTGGACCAGCAGTGAGAACTCACCATGTACCGGTTCAGACTGGGACATCTGGGGGGAAATCCTTTCTTTTTGGGTTATATAACATAAAGCCACATTTTTGTCCATGTTTTGTTGATGTCCCAAGCTGGAAGGAGTTTCCAATCAGCAACAACAAATCTGGGAGAAGCTACAGACTGCCATTGAACCGGGAGCGTGTCTGCATCCAGGTTTTCTGGGAACAGCCATTAGAGTTTTGTGTTACCTAGCTATCATGAGGTAGGAATTCTTTGTCCCATGTAAGATTTGGAAAATAGAAAGAAAAGACAAACAGACTGAAGTTCAGCTCCAAAGTGTCACTCTGAAAAGATTTGGAAATGCCTTGTCAAACACTGTGTAAACTTAGTATGTTCATGAAAAATAAGGGAAGGGAGTAGAAAGAAGAGTTCCTAACACAGCTACAGTGTCTAACAAGCCAAAGCTTTGAGTCAGAACCAATCTGGAACACTTTCTTTTGATCTTCACCTTAGCTGTATTTCACAAGCCCAATTCTCCCAGTTATTATTCTAGCATATATTCACAGTCCCCACTTACCCTGAAGTGGTGCTCATTCCTCAGGCTCTTGGCACTCTCCTAAACCCCCAGCATATGACCCTTGAGACTAACTCAGCTTCCAGATCTCCTGAAGGTTTTTGTGTCTTTGGGGTTAAGCACCCAGCCCTAACACCAGATGTACCATGTCTCCAGTCAGTCTCTTGCCACCGTGGTTCTCACCATGCATTCAGGTACCCCCAAAAACTACTTTATATTCTTGCTCTGAACATCCACTCCAGGCTTATGGCAGAAGTGAGCAGGAGGTGAGGATTCTTTTACCCACCAGACATTTATAAAGTTTCTTGGTGATGTGGATTTTCAAATGCAGTTTAAGTGTTGAGCTTTTCCAGAAGGTTTTCCCACACTCGACACATTTGTAGGGCTTGCTTCCCGTGTGGATGCTCAGGTGGGCACCGAGGGCCGAGCTGTGCCGGAACGTTTTCCCACACTCCTCACACTGGTAGGGTCTCTCGCCACGGTGGATCCTCAGGTGCACATTGAGAGCTGAGCTCCGGCGGAAGCTGTCCCCACACTCCACGCAGATGTAGGGCCGCACCTCGGTGTGCAGGCTCTGATGCTTGGCCAGAGTGGAGCGGTCGCGGCACCTTTGGCCACACTCGATGCACTGGAAGGGGCTGGGCAGGGGGCTGCCGTGGCACGTGGGCAAGGCCTTTCCCCTGTGGATCTGGCGGTGAGTGGTGAGCGCTGAGCTCTGGCTGAAGCCCTTCCCGCACACGGGGCACTTGTAGGGCCTCTCACCCGTGTGTGTTCGCATGTGGGTCACCAGTGAGGAGCTCTGCCGGAAGGTCTTCCCACACTCTGTGCACTCGTAGGGTTTCTCTCCCGTGTGAATCCTCTGATGCCGAATGATGGCTGAGCTGTCCCGGAAACACTTCCCACACTCCTGGCACTTGTGGGGCTTCTCTCCGGTGTGGACCCTCTGATGTATGATCAGGGAGGAGCGGTCACTGAAGCTTTTCTCACATCGCAGGCAATTAAAGGGTTTCTCACCCTTGTGGCTTCGCTGGTGGACAATGAGATGCGAGTTCTGGCTGAAGCTCTTCCCACATTCATTGCACAGATAGTGTCTCTCTCCCGTGTGAGTGCGCTGGTGCCTGATCACATTAGACCTCTGGCTGAAGGTCTTCTCGCACTCGCTGCACTGGTAGGGCTTCTCCCCTGTGTGGATCCGCTGGTGTTTGATCAAGTCCGAATTCCGGGTGAAACTCTTCCCACATTCACAGCAGTTAAAGGGTTTCTCTGTCAGGTGGATTCTCTGGTGCTGCCTCAGGTATGAACTCCGGCTGAAGCTCTTCCCACACTCGGGACACTTGTAGGTTTTGTCCCCCACCTGCTGAATCCAAATGGCACCATCCCCACACATGGGCAGGTCTGACTCATCCCCAGCAAGGACAGCCTTTCTGATGCGGGCTTTACCACTGTCCTTGCACTCCCAGACTTCCCTCCCATAAGGAGGTACCATTTCCCGTCTCTTTGGAAAACATGTCTCCATCTCACTTTCTGTTTCCAGCTCCTGCTTGTGGTCCTGTCTTTGATCGGCCTCCTGGAGGGAATCTCCTGTAAGCTTTCTGGAGGGGAAGAGATGGAGTTCAGCTCTCATTGAACTTTCCTGATGAAGGCTGCCCTGCTACGTGTCATCCGTGGTCCTGTCATCTGCTGGAGTGAACAGAGCAACTGTCAGAGAATAACTCCCTGCTTCTCTGAAGGGGAAGTCCAGACAGGGAGACCACCAAGACCTGCTGCATGTCAGCCACCATGAGCTGACAGCACAGGAGACAGCCCCTCGATTATCTTCTCAGGGCACAGTGAGGGCATGGAGACTGAGGTGAGTTGGGAAGGGAATGTGACTCAAGGATGGGAGGCCACTGCAGCACAGACTGCAAAGGGGATCCTCTGTCGAAGTTACAGCCTGAAGGGCAAGACACATCACTTGCTTGCCTTCAAAGTTCCCATGTCTAGCAAGGTTAGAGGAATATTATGACTGCTTTCCTTAATAATTCCCACTGCAGGTGCTTCTCCTCCTGCTGCCTGTGAATCACTGCTCTTCAGCCAATATTCCCATGCTTGATCATGGAAGAAATCAGCCAACACCACAGAAACATCCACCCCTACCCAGCAGACTATTTATTTCCTTTCTTCCTTCCAATCATAGGCTTTTTCCTTAAAAAGAAAGCTCTGCAGTTAATTGTAACTAGATTTCATCTACAGAACAGATAGACAACTGAGTGGAATGATAAACTGTTTTATTAACCTTTAGACTGAAACATTTGGAGGGTCCTGGTTTTTAATGGGTTATACTCATTTGGAGACACACCTTGGAAATTCATGCTAGAGTGTGAGTTAAGATGAGTTGGACAGCACTGCTTACAGACTGAACATCATCCTGTCACATGGAATAGGATGTGATGCAGCAGATTAAATCTCTCAGGCTTTGTTTCAGCCAGTCTGCAGATTTTGGAAGACACCACTACACTGGTTATACCAATCCCCAAAGTTTTGTTTACAACATTCAGGGCTGAAAAACATTTGCAGTACAAAGGTACTCAAAAGCACCTCAAGGCAGCAAACTGACCCAAATATTGTCAAATATTGTCAGCACAAAAAGAAGAAAAAGCCACACTTTGGTTTATGTCTTTTGATATTATATATTGAGTATATTCTTTGCTGAAAAATACACAAGATTGATTTTATTTTGGACAGGGTCTTTTTGAAAGGATATGAAATACCTCAAGACTGTGTTTCATCTTTGCCATACTCTGCCTACAGATCTTCCTGGAAGCAGAATCTATTTACTGAGAGAGCAGTAGAAGCAGGGTGAGTGTGGAGTGTGCACCATGGTACACCCCAAATTTTCAGCATTCAGCTCTTCCCTTCCCAGACATGCTCCATGCAATTTCTCACCTTGTCAGCAGTCTCAGTGCTGGCTCAGTGTTGGGCTGCTTCTGGTCAAAAACCTGCTTCTCTTCATTTATCCAAAAGGTGAAAGCCAAACTGGGGACTGCAGGTTCTGATCAGAGGAAGGAAAACAGACATAATAAATACCTATCCTGGTAGCAGTGCTGTAGGGTGACATTATAAGAGGATAAGTATTTAGGAGCTGAAAGCAACTTAGACCATAGGAAAATGATGCCCAGAAACATGAGTCAGGGTCACTGTCTGTCCTGCCATGGACACTGTGACACCACTGTTCAGATCCAATAACCAGGGCCAGCTCAGGCAGCACACACAGGTCAACCACAAGTCCAGAGAGCTGCCTGATAGCTTGCTGCCTTCTCACAGGTGTCTGGATATTCTTCCTGCTGCACTTCCAGACCAAAAGTGCCTCCCGATGAATTTTGTGTAAGAAAAGTACCAATTCCTCAAACCATTTTCTCTCTATCACCTTTCTTCCTACTGTTCTCTGCCGTGGTCTGGAGCCCTGCTTAGTGCTTTGTGGATCCAGTCTTAATGAATCAGCCAAGCACACAAAGATCTGGGCAAGGGACAAGATTTTGATCTGCTCATACATTATCAACAGGAGCAGCCCAAAGGCAGAATTTCCTATCCTGTGCTCCAGAAAAATGGCCGTTTGACTGCCTCTTCCCAGATGGATTTTACAGGGCTGGCAGTGAGCAGAAAGAAAGAGTCAAACACACCGGTTTATACACAAACACTGCCTGGGGGAGGGGGCAGCAGGATGGGGGGCAGCAGGGAGGAGGCAGGAGCAGCAGAGGATGGAGTGTTCGGAACACAGGTGTCTGTGACATCAGTGGCAAAGCAGCAAAGGTGACGCCTCCAGCAGTGCAAGTGGGCCCCAACTGTCACAGGCACCACTTCCAGTGCCATGATGGCCTTGTGGGCTTATCTGGCTTTGTCTGGTGAGTAGGAAACGTCTCTCCTCCAAACCCAATTGTGAGGAAGGGCAGCTGACCCCACTGCTCTGCACCCTCCCCATCGCTCCTCAGCTTGGGCAGTTTGGAGGCAAAAGGAAGGGATGAAGCACCCCCCAGTGCCTCAGGTGCAAAGATCCCAGGGCTTATAATTTTGGCAATTTTCACCACTGGATTTGGTATTTTATTCATCAAGGAGGGCCACAGAGTGACCCAAGAGCCAGGCAGGAGCGAGAGCTGGATGCAGTGGGTGTACGCTGGAGCAAAAGTGGAGACTGGAGATGCCATGACAGGGACAGCTGGGTGCATTAAACCAGACACAAGCACTAAGGCACAGGTCTGGAGTTAACCCACAAAGCTAAGAGGGGAGAGTTGGCCCAGTAAAGCAATAGGGGAAGCAGGAGAAAGAGGTCTGAGAAATGAACTTGGTTAAACACCCATTTAGCCAGAGGAATAGAGTTTGCAGAGGCTAAAAATCTTGGAAGGAAACAGTTTACTTGCTCCAGCCCCGACAACAGAGCAATATTCTCAATTTCAGTCATGACTTCCAAGACATTTCTCCCAGTTCAAGATTTGAATCTCCAGAGCTTTGGTGAAGGTCCCTCAGACACCTACTGTCACTCCTTTCAACATGGGCAAAGCAAGTTTTCCACAGGTCTGGACCTTCCATCTCTAGCTTGTTAATGCATTTTCCATGGGCTGGATTCTGCACCCAGAAAAGGCAACAGAGATCTAGATTCAGCTCTCCAGGTCTTCCAGACATGCTGTGGCTAGCATTTCCTTCTCCCTCTGACTCCTTGCACTCTGTTTTCCACCAGTGCTCTTGGGCTGGGGGTGCATAGCGGCCCCTCGGGGCACGAAGGCACAGCAGCCAGGAACACCACTCTCTGACCAGGAATACCACCAGTTCTTCAAGTTCCTGCAAAACACCATCCAGGCCAGCACTGCCTGCCACCTTCGTGAGCTGTACGGCTGCAAGAACTCACTGGTCCAGAGACTGGATGAGTATGAAAACCACGGAGTCATCCCTCCAGGTAAAGCCAACCATGATTCACAAGGGCAGGCAGTTGGACAGGAGTCCTGCATGGCCCTGCTCACTGGGAGAGGAAACACTCAGGATCTGGGGAGGAGAAGGAGGGAGGAGAGACGTGGGTAGCAATCCCACAGTGAGTAGAAGGCATGTGTGCTCATGGGCATCCTCTCTCACAATCGATTGGATCCACATGTGTCCCTAGGACCAGCCTCCTCTCACCCCTTGGGTCATGAAGATGACCAAGAAGCAGTGGAGTTCCACAAAAGGTTCCTAAATGACACAAGGATTTTTATGGAGGGATGTCACTCCACAGGGAGGTTATTGCTAAGGGGGATGCCAACACTGGAGTCTATCACTGGGTCTGTATCTTTATTTGCCTCTTTCTAGGGCCCATATGCTCCGAACTGCCAGAAAATCCTTTCTTCCACAACTTCTGCACCTTTTCTCTTTATCGCTGTATTATGAAAAAGTATTTCCTTAAGGTGAGTTATTCAGCTATTTCCTGAAGACTGTGGTGTGCTCTGGGCAATTAATAAGCAAAAGAGAGAGCCCTGAATATGAGTAAGTAGGAAAACAGAAAGCTAAAAGACAGGGAAGATAGAAGAGAGCCATGGGCAGCCCACCTTCCAGGGGCACTCGCACCAAGCTGATTAGCTAACACAGATGGCACCTGCAGCTACTTGCTGAAAAGGAGACTTTGCAGAAGGCATTCTTCAAGAAAATGAACCTTGGAGGACCACCTCAGCCCTCTTCTCCAGCTCTCATTCCCAACCAAGCTGAGACAATCTAGTTTTCTCCAGAAGAAAGGGGGATTTATGTAGGCTAGAAGAAGAGAGTAAAGACAGCTGTGAGTCCCAGGAGAGATTTATGGGGAGACTTGACCAGGAAAGGATATGAAGGTTTATTTTGCTTTCCTGGGCTGATCTTAGTAAGAAACAGGAAAGACGGGATTGTACAGTGAGAGCTAAACCCACAGAACGCAGTTGTGCATAGGTGCCTGCTCCTAAGGCTCTCCAGAGGAATGTTTTCTCCTCCACAGAGGACCACGTGCCCAGGACACAGCAGAGCCAAGCAGCGCAGCAAAGCAGGCACCAACATCATCACAAGCAGCAATGCCATGTCATCCAGCAGCTTCGGTCCACAACCACTCCCCCCCATGTCTCCCACGTCCCGCTCCAGAGCTGGCACAGAGGCAGCTGTGACCCCCACCTCCTCACCTGTGAGCACACAACCAAATCCTTACGGTCCACAAGCCACAGAGGTGTCAGCCAACGGCCAGCAGCAAGGACAGCTGCCCAACAGTGACATCGAGGATCTTCTCCTGAGGATACTGGACAGCCAGGTGCAGACTTCACTGCAGACAATGAAGTTGTTGATGTCTGTTGGGAAGACAGTGAAGGAGGAAGAGTTGCGGAAGGCTGCCACGAGCCTGCTGGTGGCCCTGAACAACGCAAATGTGTCTTGGTCACCAACCAACTGATACAGCTCAATAGTGTGGTAAACACAGGGGAAAAAGCCATCTCTCCAAGGGCATGGGGAAACAGAGCCACGGGAAGTGCTATTGCTCAGGATTCAAAGAAAAAGATGGTATCCTCTTGGAAGTAAATGTATTGAAAAGATACCATTCTCTCCTGTAAAACTGTTTGCTCACCATTAATGGTGTTTTTTGTGTCATTCAAGGGATGTCATGGGAGAATGATGGCTTTTCGTCATGAAATGTAGGTGCTCCTGCTCAAAAGCATTAAGAGAAGAACCTTCTTTGGAAATATGCGAGTGAATATAAATACACAGATATACAAGAGGTCCTCTACAAGTGCAAGAAGGCCTTATCCTGCAAGGGAACTGCTGGTCCAGCGCTCTCCTTCTACTGGGGTTTGCACATGGTTGACATCTCCTTCTGAAATGTTGTTATGAAACACACAGGATAAATATTCATATTAAGAGACTCCTCTTGTCTCTCGCAAAAAATCAGAGTGTCTAATTTATAGGAACTTGGCTGAAGTGCTGTTTCTTTTCTAAACACTGAACATGCTTGTAAGTAAAACTGTGTGAAGCCATCTGGAGTCTGCACTTGCTGCTAAAAGCAGTGGGAACTCTCCAAGAACCAGTTCTGGTTCTCTGAATCTCCACTCAGAAGAAGATGGTGTTACCTCAAACTCAATCTAAGCTCCAGTGGTTTTGGCTTTCAGGAGACCACCACTGAAGTGAGAATCCCCTATTCACCTTTCCTTCTGCAAGCTTTCTTGTTATCTATTCCACCAAGGGCTGTGAGGAGAAAGGGGTCAAACCCAGCTCTCTTGATGATGCACCACACCAAACACCATCTCTGTGGAGACAGTCTGGGATTTTGGTTCCCTTTACACTGCTAAGTGACACAAACACAGCTGAATGAAATATAGACTCTGTATCTATCCATTGATGGAGGTCCTTAGAAAGAAGAACTCAACATCACTGGTCCTCCATTGTCCTGGGAACTGTAATCTTTCCCAAGGCCGACGAGGGCAGGTCACATATGGGAAATGTGCAAGCCCGGGAACAGTCCTTAGCGAGTGGGATCCCTAACAGAGTGCACGCTGCCCCGGCCTCACTCCAGCACACCAGCTCATTCTCTTCTCTCTGGAAGGTGCCCAAAGCCGCTGGATCCCTGCCTGAGGCACCATAGCTTGTGCCCCCATCCAGCTACCTGGGTGGGCAGTGACAGCACCCCGGGCAACGACAGCTTCCTCAGCTCCAGCAGCGGGGGCACGTCTGACAGCAGCCTTTGCTTGCCATTCCCACCCTCGGGGCTTGGCTGGCAGCCCTCATGTTTGGGTGCCAGATTTGGCAGCCACGAGCAGATCGCTGGAGATGTCCCACTAGGAGGGCTCCGGCCAGACCCTGCACGAAGCGGCGGCCCGGTGCCCCGTCCCTGGACCA
This sequence comes from Trochalopteron elliotii, assembly GCA_024734555.1. Taxonomy (NCBI): domain Eukaryota; kingdom Metazoa; phylum Chordata; class Aves; order Passeriformes; family Leiothrichidae; genus Trochalopteron; species Trochalopteron elliotii. The sequence continues at coordinate 900,603 of JANPWX010000412.1, forward strand.
TCCTCCCGCCGGGGCTGCGGGCCGGGAGAGCCGCTCCCGCACAGCCGCGCCTGGGCTCGGTCCCCTCCACCTGCCCGGCGGTGGACCTGCCCGGCGGCCGGACCCCACCGAGGCTCCGCGGAGCGCCCGCCCCGTTCCTTTCCCCGCTCCC
>JANPWX010000413.1:0-14307 GCA_024734555.1 Trochalopteron elliotii
GTTCCTAAATTCTTGAAATTCCACCATTATATACAGTGCTATGTTTATGAGTGTCCATGTATTAATATTATTTAAAGGTAAAAAATATGAACAAGAATCAAATCACATATGCCATTGCAATTGTTGCTAACTTTCTGAAAAAGAGTACATTATTTAAAAATTCAATATGTAGCTACAGTGATGATTTCTTAGTTCCTTACTACAACACCACAAATAAAAATTACTTCTTTGGAAGTTGCACTCCCAAAAGGAAAATGATTGAAGATTGCAGTACTTACATGCCCTCCACTCATCAGGATGCTTAAAAGGAAATGCTAAACCATTGTCAATTGCAGCAATTTTAATAGATTCTTTAGTTATAGTCCATTGGCTATCCTACAGAAGGAATATTCAAAAAGTAAGTGATACTTATGTGCTTACACAAACAGCAAAACACATTAAAAACACTAAATAATACTTTGTAGCTTCACTGATTAATCTAACTTCAACACTATAAAGTAGTATCCAAATAAACTCCACCACATACAATTTCTTACTCTACCACCATTAAAGAGAAGCCCTTCCCCAAACAAAAGATAAGCAAAGCACAAAGGGATGAAGAAATCTGCCTGAGCAACAGTGGATATTGTTACTGTTATTTTAGCCCAAGCTAGTAGAGCAAAAATACAGAATAAAAATAATTTCTAGCACTGCTCTACCTAGTCTAATCAAAATAGCTTTTCCACTCATTTTGCCTACAATAATTTGTAGTTATATTTCTTGAAACCATACACCAGGATTAAGGATATAGCCTAAATCTCCAGCAAGACCAAGTTACAAAACTAAACAATTTAAAGAATATACAGTTCAGAGTACAATTCTCTTACCTTATCTGACAGATCAAGTCCATCATCTTGTTTTTCGTACCTGACTAACCAGTTGTCATTTCCTCTGTCTTTAAACAGGGAAATACATGTCACAACATGTCATTTATAAAGAAATCATCATCTAGAGTGACATACAACAATATTGTAAACTGACACTTTACCCATGGAGTTAGGCAAAACTGTTCAAAAAGGGTTTTTCCCATCACATGTGGTTTAGTTTTACTGAAATGTACAGGCAACCAATTCAGTGGGAAGACCAAATTTACCACGTGTTCTTAGGTATGTATTACTTCTTTAGGTTCCCCAACTGGCTGAATATGCAGCAAAATATCAAGAAGGCCAAAAGAAACTATCTTCATACATTTTCTGCAGAAAGGTTGGCTGGGGTGCACATTTTTCCTGAGGAAAACACTATCAGACCCCAGTGACTTAATTTTTGAGCTTGTCTTAATGCTGATGAGGCAATGGAGAAGGCCTCCAATATTATAGATAATGTGGCCTTTGAACTACATGGAGAAAACAGACTCTACAAAGATGGACAAGGGGCAAAACTGAACAGTAGGGCAAGAAACTGAAAATGTCTGCACTGTTCAGACAAAACTGAGAGATTAAACACTCTGAGAAGGTCTTTCAGACAGATAACTGCATGGATTTGTAGGACCTTCTGTCAATTTAAGGTGCTCCCTTAAGTTTAATCATCACCAGATTTTCATGTTCTATTATGATTAGATATATCTGATGAAGGTAAAATCATCCATGTAATGAGGTTTTGCATTTTGAGTACTTGCCTCACAATTTTAAGAATGTCAAAAACCACTAACTGTTTGGAAACACTGAGGCTTATTTGATAATGCTGACAGACTATGGCAACAGCTAGCAAGTATTATGTTCTTATAAACTTTCTTCTAGTTTGCTTCTAGAAAAAGAATTCGAGAAAAGGAAAATGACTTACACCTGGTATATCTAAAGAAAAGCAAAGATGCCCACTTCTGCCAAAACAGCAAAGTAAGTATTTTAAACATAAAACTGCCCTTGGTTTCCTCAAGAAGTAATTCACCTCCATAGGTAACAGAAGAATCCCAGCTTCTGAGTGATAAAAACAAGAGTGCAGGAGAACTGTACCACACATTGCAGTGGTACCTCAGTGCCTACACAATGAATATGAACTACTGTGAGCTGGTGTGAAACTGTGCTATTATCAGCTCCAATTTAGAATAAAAGGAATTGTAGTCACAGCTTTTCTTACGGGTCCTGAAACCTCCACCATCCTTTATCCTAATCAGGGGAAACAGTTAATAGCCAATGCACAGAATTAAAGCACAACAAAAGCATTTTTCCTTGACTTCTCACATTGCTTAAAAATAGTGAGTAACAATCAAAGAGTTGTTTGGACTGTTCCTGTACTGTAATATTTAAAGTATTAATTCAAAGTAATTTTAAATTTAAAATGCATCTTTATGGCCTTCAATTGTGAGAAAAGCATCTGAAATGCATTAAAAGCCTTAAGCACCAGTTTTCAGGCAGCATTGCTTTCTGCCTCACAAAAACAGACAGATACCAAGAGATACTGACAAATACCTGTATTTCTGATGACATAATCCAAGACAACCAGTCTTTCAAACTGCGACTGAAATTCTTTCCTTGTGTTCTCTGGTAAAGGATCAGCTTCAAACTTCCTGAGCCAGTAGTCAGCTTCCTTATATCCTTCAACAAACAGCTGGAAGGAGCCAACCTGAAATATTAAGAAACTGCATTTGGAAAATGCACATGGGTAGGTCACATAAATAACCTTAACATTAACAGAAAACATTCATTATATACTTTCAAAGTTCAAAGCAGAGGAAATCTGACACTAAAAAAAAAATGAAATAATAAATAATTTTTTCTTTCATTCCTATATTCTTAAAAAAGGTAAGAGTCAAATCATGTGAGGGGGGGTTTTTGGGGGTTCTGGTGGTGGTTTTTGTAAAATATTTGTTTAAACACTCAGTGAGTTTATCAGGAGTAAAAATATAGCCAGGCAACTTAGTGTAAATGAACAGTTAGTATTACAAAAAATATACGAAACAGAGAGAAAGAAGTTAACACCTGTTCTCTCTTTCATTGGAAACACTTGTTTCAACAGTTCAGAGAACACTCAATAAAAATTACAAGTGAAAAATCTTCCTCTCTGAAAAGCCTTAAAACTTCCCTGATAAGAAAAGCAACATTAACCATTTTCTTCAAGACAGACACTTTTTAAAAAAAAATGACTGAAATACATTTCCTAAAAGACTCCAGGGAAGAACATGACAGTTGGCATAGGCTCTGTATGTACATGAAAGGTTCTCAAGATTGAAATTCAAGAACTTGTATTTTGAGAACTAAAATGCAGGTACATAAACACACAGCATGTGGAATAACCATGCTCATACAAGCTTCACAACCCATGTCACCTGGATCTAAACTGCTGGGAACTGACACAAGTGGATTATCCAGACTGTACATAACCTGTGTTTTAAAACCTTAGGATTAGAACACTGGTGATATTCTGGGGATACAATAAGGCTCATTAGGCAAGAAAGATGTGAGGTTTTCAGTCAATGCAGTCTGCACATAAGACAAAAGGGAGGTAGGAAGAACACAACAGCAGGGTACCCAAAAGAATAAAAACATTAGAATGCAAAAAAAACCCAAAAAAACCCAAAAAACAACAACACAAAAAAATTTAAAAATTAGATAAACTGCAGGGAAAAAACAGACTGACAATATCAAAACATGAAACTGAAAGGACGGGTAGTAAGCAATCAATAAATAGAGCAAAAGCGAGATCTACAAAAACTAATATGTTACTACTCCAGCAGAAAACTGGACTGTTAATTTAAACAAAAAGTGAAAAGATTATTAAAATAGTTCAAAAGAAGGCATGATGTAAGAGTGGATACATGTTGCATGGAAACAGTTGTATCAAATTTCAGACAATTTTCAACAAGCAGCAAGTTTTTTCTTCTATGGTAGAAGTTACTTATAAATACCCTTTAAAAAAAAGTTTTATGTAAGAATCAGGAAGTGCACAAATTACTTATTTTTGATCTTACCTTAGGAGGTAGTCCAATTCGATTAAATTTTTTAGCAACTTTTGGCACTTTCTCTAAAGCATATTTTTTTCCTCTTGACTTTGCACGATCTATTGCACTGTAATTAAAGGTCTCGCTGACAAGCCAGACAACCTTAAAACATGAAAGTTAAACACAGCTCAAAATTCCTCATTATTTCAATTGTAAATTTACAGTTAATGTTGTGCTCATTTATAAAAAAATTAAAAAAAAAAAGAAGCAAGCATCAGGCATTTTCAACAGATAAATTTTATATGAAAAGGTGAATATTCTCTAGTTTACATATCCGAAACAAGAATGGGTATTTTATAAGCTGATTTTTGCAATTTGCATCTCATCAAAACACAAGGCACAAAAGGTACCAGAAAATGCTAGAAAGTGGTCCCAAAGAAGAGACTCAATTCAGATCTCAAAATTATCCATTAAATCAAACACCACAGTCATTTTTCTACATCAAATCACTGTACCTTTGTACTTGCAATAGTTTATAGATGACATACAAATAACACAGGATATACAAGGCTATCTACACAGCCACAGTTCAGAGACTGACAAATTTGGTGGCTTTTTTTTCCTTTTAAACTTCAGTAATTTATGTGTTTTAACTTTTACCTTGGTTTTAGGTACAACTCCAAGCCCCAGCTTCTCATCCACAAGATAGGCACCAGCTTCAGAGAGATATCCCTGATTCGGAACGAGGCAGCCTCTGCCAAAGCAGCAAGGACAACAAACTTTGTGAAAATATTTGGTCCATTTTGGATTGAGATGTCCATAAGGCTCTTCAGATTTTGGTTTGAACACTCCAATAATTTTCTAAGGTAAATAATATAAAATTAAAATGTAAGCACTTTGAGGTGCAAAATATTAAAATTAGTTTAAAAATTAGTTATTTTAAAATACTGGTTAAATCCTATCCAGCGCATTTTACAGTTGCTCTTTTTAGATGATGAAATAATAAAACTAACAAAATAGAAATCCAAATAAATTTATCATTAAGTGCTTCTTTAGGATTAGTACAAATTCAGAATAAGCTCTTCGTAAAAGAAAATACAAACCAATGTTTACATTTTCAAAACATTTTATCAAAATTCAAAAGCACTGCATTTTAAAATATATATATATTTATCTTAAGCTTTTAGAAGGAGGTTTTAAAAGTAGCTTTAAAAACAATTTTCAGCCAACCAACAACTCACTGACCAGCTATTTCAGAGATGTAATGGCTCCAGGAAAGTGACAAACATATAGAACACTAAAAATCAACTCTCGGGTTTGGTTTTCTCACCCGAGATTCCGGCTGTTAAGAGTCCTTGGCCCTCTAAAAGCCCTGAGCCGCGTCGCGTAAGAAAGCAGAGTCTCCAAGGCCTTGTTTTCAGGTTTCTCGTGTTGTTTATTATTTGATATCTCAAAGTTTTCTCTGCACCCAGCCGAGGTCCGGACAGCGGCTGGGACATGAGGCGACTGCCCCTCGGTGAGGCGGTGCTCTACTCTTATACAGATAACTACGTGTCTATTATTTACTAATTTGTGCCAATGCCTAGTGCCTATACTAGAAAGGTCACTTGTACCTTAACCCAATCCCCTCAAACTACTTTGTGTCATCACTACCTCAGAAGATGGAGGACGAGGAGGAAGGAGAAGAACTTAGGGCAACACCCTAAATCCTCCATCTTGTCCCCCATTTACCTCTATACTAAGAATCCTAAAACTACAAAATTTTTCACCCTGTGCTGTGCTAAGCTACTATTTTCACACCCTCGAGGTTTGCAATTCTTCTCCTAGTGCTGGAAGCTTTTCCCATGGACTAAAATCAAACTCGGTGTCTTTCCGGGCTGTGTGCCAAGGTCTCCAACCCCCCTGGACCGGCTTCACACCCCCCTGTCCAGGGCTCAAATTCTCTTCCTCAGGTCTCAGGTCACCCAAAGGGATGCCCTGGCCTCCAACAATCAACTGACTTGTTTTCTTTTAAATCTATTTTTCTTATTACCCTGAGTTTGAATGGATCAAAATGACCATCAGTCATCATTTACATTAGAGACACATAGTAAATCTCAAAATTAGTCAGAGCCCTGTGTTCAGTTTTGGACACTGTGCTTCAAATCTGCTAACAAACTGGAGAAAGCTGAAAAGAATGAAAACAAGCACAAAATATGTGAATAATGAAAGACAGTAGGAACAGTGAATGCTTAAGCTAAGAGAAAGCTTAGGCATAATGAACTCCAGAATAGGTTGCTATAGAAAAGAAAGGAACAACACATTTACTGTTAACAAGCCAAAAAATGACAGGCTTAAAACCCAGCAGAAAAGTTGCAAAAAAGAAATCCTGTAGAAACTTAAGTGCAGCTTGAGACTGGAACAGAAGACCAGGTGCTGCAGTCTCCATAGCAGGGTCCAGCTAACAACAGGTTAGCTAGACATTCCTCAAGAATCATGTTAAAACAACGCTGCTCCACAGCACCAGCATTAAACTGGCAATTTCTCAAGGGGCCTTCTACTTAGAGTTCTATATTTGTTAACCTCAAATCACAGGGTTATCCCATTAAAATATATAACCTTACAATTGTCTGTGATAAACTTTGGCCTAGTGCATGAAGTTCACATAATGACTCTTCCATAGCTCAAGTGGAATGCTATAGAAATGCTGCATCTTCATCCCTTCTCACTGGACAGTGGCAAGTAAATCAAATTCCTTCTGATAAATACTTAAGGACAACTGTTAAAGGAGCATTTTCACATATTAGTACTTTACTAAATCCTCATGAAAAAAGTGAGTATCTCAATAAGCTCAACACTGCCTGCTGTTGCACCAACACTCAAAGCTGATTCACACTCAGGTCATGAACACACTTCCTGGCAGTCAGAAACCAGCACTATTCTTCAGTAGCTGCTGATTCAGCTGGATTAGGGAGAGGATCTGACCAGAAGCTATATCTCTAGGTTTAGCTTCTAGAGATTTTTCAACCAATTTTTCCAAGACAATCTTGCTTTGTCCAAGATTGCCCAAGACTAAGTAACTATAGGAAACTTAATTCATTCAGTTTGTAAACAGATACACAAGACACCAGGCATTAGCAGCATCGTCTGTCTCATCCATCTATTTTGATTAATTCCCATTAACTACAAGGAACACTAAGTTACAAAATACCATTATTTGCATTTGTACTATAAAATTAGTGTTCTATCAACAGAGTTAGGAAACAAATTGACAAGAATTCTCTCAGGTTTGGTATGCTGATATCTGTAATTCTAAGGTTGCATTCTAAACCTTGAACACAACTGCACAGACAAAACTCTACTTAGACCTACAGAAATGCCATAAATATTCTATGCAATGTGAGAGGCCAGCATGTTTTTTGAATACTTTACTATTTATTATTTTTTATTTTTAAATCACATCATTTGGTATACTACTTTAGTCCAAATCCTAATGTTAGGTTTAGAATTGTTAAAAAGTTATTTAATTTTTTCCTATTGAATCACATGTATCACCTGCATAAAACAAAGCTAGCAGCTTTGCATTTCTTGGAAATGTTGTAATATATTTAGAAGTACATGCCAAATCTTTAATTATCTCTTCTGAATCACTCTCTGGCTAATACTTCCTAGTAACTGCCCATTTAAAAAAGGAGCTTAGCTCATTCTATCACCAGCCTGGACTGTACTGTGCTATACAGTCAAATCTAGATATGGTTTTCAAGGTTTTCTGAAGTTAGAACCTTGCTAAACTTTGCAAAGCCACTCCTGTTGAGGACCAGAGTAGAACCAAAAAATTTAATCTATAGAACAAGCTACCAAAGCCAGTCTTAATTTTGCCAGTCAAAATGAATTTATAGACTGACTCCATTAACACTAGCAATTAGTTGAAACTGTCAGAAACATATTGCAGAACAATTTGTAACAGACACAATGTCTTTTATTTATTGCTTACACAATGAATAACAAATGCAGAAATTTACAAGCCTTCTGTAATAGTGCTGCTTAACTACTGAACTCCATTTCAGTATGCAAATATAGAATTTTTGCCAATAAATGCAAAAAGCTAATTTTAATTATGCAATTTGAAGTTTATCTTTCTGATAGAACCAAATCAGCATGTAAGGTGACCTAATGGAAACAGCTTATTTTATCTGCAATTTGGTATTCATTTTGGGCAAACGCTTCAGAAGGTGACCAGTAAAAAGCCTTAGCACATCTTTAATGAGCTGCTTCCCAGCATAAGAAAGAGGAGATTACTCAAGAGGAATAGGAGAAAGCAAGTGACAAAACCGGTCTGAAGTGGAATGATGCAATACTCAAACAGGATCTGAAATCCATTCTACACTTCAAAGGTGCACTATTGACAAAACAAAGTTTTATCAGACCTTTAATATGGATAGCAAACATAGATAAACTCTAGAACAAAAGCAAAGAATTAAAGCAAAATTTGAAGTCTGCTAAGCACTCAGTATCATTATTCTCACAGTCACATATCCCAAATATTTCCATATTTTGCAACAATTTTTTTCTGAACCATATAAAATAAACAGTCTTCATTTCTCAATCTTTGTTTCTCCTAAATATTTCCATTCAAATCAATGACCTGCATAAACGAGGAGGGCAAGTCACTACTAGAAACTTAACTAGGAACAAAAACAACACAGCAAAAGAAAAGTAAAACCAAGAAGAAAGCCACCACATAAGAAACAAGGAATAAATTGGCCCATCCAAAATACTATGGTTATGTTTATACCAAAATGATATATAAATACTCTCTCACCATTGCCAGGGCTCAGTGAGTACCTCAGGCATTTGCTAGTGAACAAAAACCAGCAAAATCAATCTAGATCAGCTTCGGACAAAACTGATTTGCACATATGTGATTTCTTTTCCCTAGTGATTTCTCTGCTAACTTTCTAAGAATAAAAAAATCTTGATTGCACAGCATTAAGAAAAACTCAAAAAACTTAATCAGTTCTAAAGCATTTTTAGCGTGGCACTCCAAAATATTCTTTAGATACATCATGCATAGAAATTTTGAAAAAGTATTGATTCAAACCAGTATTTGACTACTTACATTTTTTCCTATTGCATATTAAGTAAGATATAAACCTACTTTAAAATACTACTTTACAAAGAGCAGAAAGTTTGAATGCGTTTGAATATATAAGCACGCAACCAGAAAATCTACAAAGATCTAAGCTACTAAAAAAGAGAGTGACCTGAAGCTGGAACTCTGAAGAAGTTTTTATATTCACAGCATTTCATGTGATAGCAACGACCCCACAAAGCCATTACAGAAAGATCTTTTTTTTTTTCCTTTGAATTTCAAAAAGAGAGACCCTTCTTTTTATTTTCTCCACCAGAATGAAGGAGATCATTACTAACAAATGTTCCTGGAACACAAGCATATGAACTGCAGTTTTCAGAAGATTTTGAAAGCATGGTTCTGCCACTTTCCATAAAAATAAAATCATAAATTGACATATTTATTTATATTAAAGTTAGGTAACTACTCTAAAAAAAATCACTTATTCAATAAAGTGTAAAAACTATCACCAGAAAACTGCCATTAAAGCGAACTAAACAGCAAAACAGGAATATATTCTAATGATCAATAATATGATTAAAAGCTAAACAAAAACCATACTACCTCCTAAATGAAAGGGAAATTACTGTTATGGAGCAGTTGGAGGTCTTATTTTGTGAAACAGGTCAGTAGCAAAGTATTTCTAATTTAAAGAAAACAATGTGAAAGTATGTCTGAGACATCATTTCCTCTAATTAAATAATGTTAACCACGTTACTTTTCAAGAGAAAGATTCAAGCAACTATTACTTCTCTATCTCAAAGTAACCTTAGGACACCTTACTGACGATCACTATTCAAGGTACCATTTACAAACTACAGAAGGGAAAACCAAATCTTGCTGAGGGGAAACCAAATTTTCCAGCTAAGATTCAGCAGACAAGTACAAGTTAAAAGGTAGATTTGATGATATCACTCTTCTCACCCATCTACCAATCATACATGAGAAAAGAGACATGACCTAAATAAAAGGCTGTCTAAGAAGAAAAGAGAGAAAAATATAGGAGGCCTAGCCAAAGAAAGTTAAACCATGCTGAAATCAGTTCAGTTGGCAAAAATCAATTAAAACACACAGAGAAAAAGATTCTGCACAAGGGAATTCCTGAATTGTTTTCAGATGTTAGAGGCCTTTTTATTCTTTACATGTTTCTTTGGTGCAGATATCATCAAAAACATGAAAAAACTGCAGCAGAAATAATAGTTATTTTGCCTTAGCTTATGCAGCAAGACATAATTAGAAATCTAAGTATTACATGCATTGATTTTTCCAAAATAAATTTTGGCATACAATAAATTATTAAATAACTTATTTAAATTAATTTGCATATAGATAGAATTTTTGAATTCCCATTTTCAACTTGCTGCTGATGGTGTGTCTGACTTTGCAGTAATATGCTCACCCCTTTTGGATCCTTAGCAAAGTAACTCCCACTGGATCCTTGAGAGATTCTTTCTGGAAAAACTCCACATTCTATAGCTTGTTCTGTTCTCAGAATAAGTTCTGCAAATTCTGGATCATCTAAAAATATATTCATATCTGCAGTATGTCCTGCAAAACAAGAAAACAACCAGTCTTAAGTGCAACTTGTTCTACAAATTAAGGATAAGCAAACACACTGATAAGCCAACAGCCTTCCCTGCTGACACCCATCCAACCACAGGCTGAAAAATCTGGTCCATTTAATCAGTGCAAGTTTTTCCACTGATTTATCCCTGTCTAATCAACTTTTCATTTCAAGTAAATCAGCCAAATATGCAAAAACAAATTTGAGACTTCCACTGCTAAGTGTTTACAATTTTCAAGGATTTCTCTTTTTAATATTTATTTACAAAACAAATCTAAGGAAAAAAAAAAAGTTCAAAGTAACAACTGTAAAAAAAGCATGAAAAATTTTAAATATTATTTTTGTGTCCTGTCTATTACCCACTATTAGAAAAGTATTGTACCATTCATTTAACAGCTTGGCTAACATGTTTATTATCTGTTAAAATACAAGGAAGTTAATCCACTGAATCATCTGCTACATGTAGCACTCACAAGTGGCACCAACACAGCAGTGATGTCCTGCACACCAGAAACATTCGAGCCTTAAAACACACGAAGTGGCTTGTAGTATTTCTTTACCTACTGACCAGAAGATGAGGTCTGTGCAGACATTTGTGCAAACTCTAAGCAAATGTTTAGAAAGACAAATAGAAAGGAAGGTGCCAAAATACTACTGATCTTTCAATTTTTAAAATATTTCTTCACAAGTTTTGATACTGTAGATTATTATACCTTTTTTTAAGGCGAGGATTGTTTCACATGTTCACCAAGTGCATTCTAATGGGCCTGTGCATTAGGGCTCATTTCTGCATTAACAAACAACTACATTATTCTAAATTAAACATTTACAGAAAAAGTTGTTTTGTTCCCATTTCAGCAAATGAAGAAATTTAATATACATCCTTCTGGAATGACAACCTACACAGAATCCATTCAAAAATATACTCCTTAACAGTTTGTGTAGAGTCAAATAAAAAAAAAAAAAACAACACTATTTTTGTAGCTCAGGACAGTTTTGAAGCTTTTTAGAACACTAGCATTTGCTTACATATACCACTTAAAATAGTAAAATGGACTCCAAACAAAAACAGTCAGCATTAAAATACAGGAAAATCTTAGTATAAGTTGGCAACAAGGAAGACAAACCTTAAAGCTAATAGCAGATTATTCTTAAGACTCAACAGCTACAGCTCATTGGATCAGAATCTCTTATAATTATTTGGCCAATACTGCTGTGATAAACTACATTTTAAGACTTTAGAGTAGGACAACAAGAGGGAAGGAAGAGGTTCAAAGGTTTTCCTGTCACAAAGTACTTAAATGAGTTAGGGAAATTAACCAAAAGACCCACAATAAACTTATTTTCATGGAAAAAATCACTTTGAATCAGTGGCTCTTATTTAACAGTCAAGCCTCAGCTATCTCCACACATCTACCTTACATCACACAGCTGAGGTCCAATTATTTCGTATTTTTGTCAGTGAAAACAAAATCAGGGTTGTGCATTACACTGTTACCAAACAAAGTGCAACATCCATGCTAAGTCATTCCGCACAATTATCTTCCAGATGAAGAAAACCTACAGATGAACTCTGTATCACATGGATTGCAGTTGACTGTGTGGAAGACTCAGAGGTCAGTTTTTAATTTCTGTGCATTTATTCTAGAATCTAGAACCATTAAGTAGTCTCACTGTCTGAGGAAATTCTTCAACCATGTCTTTTCTAACACAAAAGATAGCTTCAGAAAAAATAAATTCAAACAAACAAACAATAAGTTACACTGCATGCTGAAAGAAGAAGAGAGAAATAATTTTTGAAAGTCATTATTTGCTCAGTATTGCTACTGTGCTGCTAGGAAGCTTGTTACAACCCTGATGTGAATGTACAAAACCAATTAGGCTGACAAGGAAACTAGCAGTTTTAAGGAGTTTATAAACTCCCTCCATGTAAAAATAAGCCATATTAATTGAAAATAGTATTTGCTGAATGTGGCTGGGTTTGGGGTTTTTTTTGCATTAGTTTCTTTTAAAAAATTTATTTTAATCAAGTTTTCCACTGAGAAACCACGTTATGTCACAACAGTCTCTAAACTTGTAATTATAACTAATTAAGGTTTCTCTTCCAATTACTCTTGAAAATTACTCTTCTCATTAAACTCCCACTAAGGAGACAGGGCTCACGCATACACAGTCAAACCACCAAGCTTGAGAACTTTCTTCACATTAATTTGGATAAGGCCCAAGTTTGTGAAGCTGCTATACTGGAATGATGAAGACTTGCCAAAGAAAATACAAATACTATCATCCATGTATGCACCTCAACCTGTTCTTCCATCAAGTAAGCATGACATGAGCTAAGCTAAACTAATACACTTTGCAAGAGCAACATGTATGAACTCCTTCAGCACTAAGCTAGATTTATACTTTTTAAACATTAATATGATTAAAGGTAGTCCCTTTAATCAATTCCATCTTCAATTCAGTCCCTATTCTGACCATAGCTCCATTAAGGAAACACTCTGTGTTGCAATAACATACACGAATAACATCTGGTGCATGTTGGTTCCACCTGACACGTGAAACAACCCTGCACCTTCAAGGATTACACAAACAGAAAAGGTAAGGACAAGGAAACAAAGGATGAGATGCTATAATCAGTATCAGTTCTGAGATTTTCTTACACACTTTTGGGGCAGATTCCAAGTAGTACTCTGCATTCACCATCCTAATTGCCTCAGTGGTGCAAGACCCGTGGCTCTAGCCTCCACTCTGAAGCAGCAACTTCTTTTATAAAGTTTCTAGAAACACTTTGCAAGAAGCACTATCTCCTTAACAGATCTTAAGTCTTGTAGGAAAAAGACAGGAAAACTCTAACATTTTAATGACACGTTTACATTACAAGTATGGACTACACTTCAGACCAGTGCTTAAAAGACTAGATTTTTCTGTTTATGGCCAAACAAGTAAAAGTACTTTGTAATTACTGAAATAGAATTATTAACACAACATATTTTGTTAAATTTAATGGGGGGGGTGCGTTTGGATTTTTTTTCAAGCCCTCTATTGTTGCAAAAGAAACAATGTTGCCAGTCTCTGGCAAGAAATCCTAGCATATAATTACAACAGCAAAATCAAAGAAGAGACAGAACTCCACATATTTCTGTCAGCAAGGCCATCCTAGATGAATACTTCTGTAGAAACTTACACAGAATCAGAAAGCTTGAAAGTCTAAAGAAAGTAAGCAATAAACGTCATGTGATTGATCATGATACTTAGATAATGGCCATGCTTATGTCTCTTTTTAAAATAATAACTTAAATCCTTGCATTTTATGTCTCTCCTCAAGAACTGATTTGAAAGTATGAAAAGAAGATAAAATTTTTATGAAAACCGAAAATATGACAGTAGAGCCCACATCTAAAACTCTTAAAGCATGTGATGGTACAAACTGAGCATATGATTAAAACAAAGAACAAACACAAACTTAATTTTTGTTCAAGATGAAACGATGGGAGTCACAAAAAAGTAATTAGTGGGATAGGCAAGTCAAACTGAAAACTTGACGTTTCTCCAAGTGTTCAGGAAGCAGCAGCCGGTCCCACCACAGAACAGTCTTTAAAACATGCAAAGCCGCAAGTTTCGAACAACATAACAGAAACAAAGCAAGGCCCAACAAAGCAGCAGAGAGCGGGGAGAAGTGACAGTGGAGACACTCATGAAGCTGTAAACGAGTTCGTG
>JANPWX010000413.1:19302-68520 GCA_024734555.1 Trochalopteron elliotii
CCGGCCGGCGGCTCGGGACAGCCGCTGCTGTGACGGCGGGGACCTGACGGAGCCCCAGAGTGAAAGGCCGCGTTTGGGAGGAGAAGAAAATTACTGCCCTGGTTGTGCATTTGCCGAGAAAGCCCCAGAGAACAGTTAAATAAATGTTTAAAAACAGCAAGATGTTAGCACATTGTTACATGGGGTAAAAAGTGATACTTGTAAGGTGCCAAAACAATGTATTTCATTGCCTTCGGCGTATAAAAATCACTGCCGATGAATTAGCACATGTTTCAGTTCTTGAGCATCCTCAGCCATGTCATCTGTTTCCGACTTAACTTTGATACCACACTTTAGAAACTAATTAGATTTACTGAATGGGCTGTTTTGTTACTGGGGCATGTGAAAAAGCCTCTGGACCTATAAAAACTTCATAGTGTTGTGGGTCCCTGTCCTTTTGAGAATCTTGTGTGCAATTTGCAAAGATGGGTACAGTTCTTAATTCAGTAAAGAGCACAAGAATGAGCATGTTTCTGGTTACAGGTTTTGACATATTTTGGGAATTATTTCCTTCGGTACTAGATAATGGCAAGAAAGGAAAATGTGCAGATAGGAAGATGTGTTACATTAAAACTGTATTTCCCTTCTGCTCATGTTTTGGTTCTCTAATATCTGAATATCTTCCCTTTTGTGCAGTTTTTGCAGCTGAGTTCTTGTGGTTGTACATCATGTCTAGAGAATACATGAAATAATCTGTGGTCTTTTAGGGAGTAATTAATATGTGTGCCCTGCAGTGGTTTTGTGTGTACCATAGAGAACACTTGAAGGTAAAAAATATCCTGATTGTTTTAATGTCGGGATGTGCTAATGTAATTGTATTTAATATGCAGAAAAGTCATTATTTAACTTTTCTCTGAATACGGGTTTATAACATTAGATAGTATGAAAGAGAATAACGAAAACACAAACTGCTGCTTCGCGTGAGAAAGAAGGGTAACAATAATCAAACAAGTTGCATAAAGTTTTGTTCATCGTTCATTTCCAAGTTTCGTATTTATGTTATTATTAATAATAATAATATAAATGGGAAATTTATTTCAGGGGAAATGTCCTGAAGATGGATGGGATGAAAGCACCATTGAATTGTTTCTTCATGAACTTGCTATAATGGATAGCAATAACTTCCTGGGCAACTGTGGCGTTGGTGAGAGGGAAGGAAGAGTGGCGTCAGGACTTGTTGCCCGAAGGCATTACAGGTACAAATTACAGACTCTTTGAATTATTAAAGTTTATTATTAATGCTTTCCAGTGCCAGATTTTATTGTAGTTTTGTTTGTCTAAGACCTTGATAGCATTTGAGAAAAATAATATAATGCGATAATTGAATTGATACAGCTTTCTATATTAAATTTTCAGTAATAACTCATTAGAAAGTCTTGAGTGAAGCAAAAATGTTTTGTCAGGATTATGTCCTGTGTGCTGAATTTGTAGAATCTGGAGTTGTTGAGTTGTTCTCTACAAGGAAAGCAGAGATCTTGCTGTTTTGAAATACTCTATGCATTACATGCCTTTTATAACAAGGTGCAGCTTTTCATCTATGTATTACTAGAAACTACTGTACATTGTAGTTGCACGATATTGAACATTGACATGAACAGCTATTTGTGTTTTGTTATATTTGTTAATAGCTTTATAATGTGATTATTTGATAGGCACATGAAACACCAGTCTATCTATAATAGATTTTATGTAAAGTAAGGAGGTCTCTAAAGTTTTTATTAGCTTGTAGCCTTTCTGACACTCACTTTATGGGTATGTTGGATGCTATAATTTTAGATGCTCTGCATTAAGTTCCTTGTAAATGTACTTTTTCATATGTGTGCATTGAGTTCTGTGCTGTGATGTTCAACAGGAGTGAAACAAAGGGAAAGTTCCAGGGTGTTTCTCCTTGAAAGATAAACACAGAAACAAATTAGAGGCCAGAAATTTAGTAAGCTTTACCACATGGAGGTTGAGTTACTTAGGCTTGATGGCTTTCATCAGCCCTGCAGTACGGTAAAATATTTACAGCAAAATCCAGCAATACATCAGTTCAGCTTTTTTAGTTTTGTGTGCAGCTCTCTAGATTAGGATATGCATGGTAGGGGAGGATATCTGAGGAAGTTCTGCTTTTGGACAATGCTGGAGAAAGGGTGCCTGGCTTCTGGGCAGAGGGAGCCTCAACTGGCATTTACTACTGTTGTTCCAATGCAGCTCTGTCACCTGGCATCTCGCTTCTCCTGTGAGTGTCAGCAACAGCAAAGTGTCATCCCCTCCACTTACTTCTGCAATAAGTTTTACAGGTGACTTTGGGAGTATTGGAGGTGGCAGGAGATGGTTTTCAAGCTGTGTGTCCTTTCAGTTTAATAAAGGGTCAGTCTTAGGGAGGATTACTTCTTAGGAAGAGTACATTTGTGCACAAAATAAAAAGTACTGATTGAGACAGCTATTAAGAACATAGCAGGAATGAGGGAAGAAAATATTTTAGGTGGAGGGAGGGTTATATGTAAGTTTCAATTAATTATCAAGCGTTTGTTGATTTCAACTTAGAACTTGAAACAGGAAAATAAATTTAAACTGTAAAACCATGCTCCAAGAAGCTTTGAATATCACATACTCCTTAGACTGCATTTTTTTCTGTTTCAAAGAAAAAAATGGAATTAAAGCTGTAAGTAGGTGTATATTGTTACTGGCTTACTTAAGCAGCTGCTGCATTTCAGCCATGGGTAAGGTTAGTTCTGTAGGTTTATATTTTATAAATTACTTCAGGATCCTCCACTCCTGAACTAAATAATGTTCAACATTTATAAATGCAGTTTATAACCATAATTTATAAACAGAATGCAGAGAGACATAGTATTCCATGATAGATAACATCAAATAACAAAATGATAGATGAAGTGAAGATGTATAAGATGGGCAAAGCGATACGTATATCCCTGTGTGTATATAGATATGTATCACTTTGTATATACTATATCCTTGCCTTATGAAGATGAAGCATTTGTCAAGGGAGTATGTATAATACCACTATGCCTATGCTACACTACAGACAACTCGTTTTTGTTTTCTTTGGTTGTGTATCTGAATATGTCAGCATTTATAATGCTATTTTGACAAACATCAAGAAGTGCTGAGGTGCACTTAAAAGAAAACCTGTCAGATGCTAAAGGTGTTGCTGCTATAGGTCTTAAAGTTTTTACTTGCATGCAGGAACATTGTTAATCTACTGTTGAAAAAAGCCAAAATTTCATACAAATATGTGTAGTTTGTTAAAATGGAATTGGTTGTGGCAGATATTGATGTTGTATTGGGTACAAAGTTTTGCACAATTGTGTATCAAATTAAATTCTCTTCAGTCAGCAAGTATTATGCCTTTGCAATATGAAAAAAACTTGATATGTGTTTTCAACTTCTTTTGTTTAGGTTGATCCATGGAATTGGAAGGTCAGGTGATATTTCTGCAGTACAGCCTAAAGCTGCAGGTTCGAGCCTTTTGAACAAACTTACTAATTCAGTAGTTCTGGATGTTATAAAACTGGCTGGTAGGTGTAAATTCGAGAACTCACTTGTTTGTGAAGTTACATCATGGATTCTTCATGTTAATTTCTGAGTTGCTTTTTATGTGCAGGTGTCCGGACAGTGACCAGTTGCTTTGTGGTTCCTATGGCAACAGGCATGAGCCTAACTCTGTGTTTTTTAACATTGAGGCACAAGAGACCAAAGGCAAAATACATTATCTGGCCACGTATAGACCAGAAATCTTGCTTTAAATCAATGATAACTGCAGGTAAGAAGGTAACTGATTGATGACAGTGTGTGTTCTTCAAACAGATATGAAACTTCCATCTATCAGAGTGATCAATTCATATCCTTGTAGCAAGATACAAAAAAAAGTCCTAATGCATGGTAGTTCTGCTTTATTTCTGCACTCCTGATTTCTAATATGTAATTAAAACATGCATGCTGTCTTCCTAATGCCTTGCAAAATGCAGGTGTGTGCAGTGGAGGTGTATAAAGGAGTCAAGTGAGAGAACAGTACTAAGGAAGTTAGAGTTTGCCCTCAGAGTAAGATGCCTGATCTGCTGTCCTTAGAATTATGTAAAACCAAAGCTCATGGTTCAAATCTCTCTCTCAAATTTATGCAAAAACTTGTGTCCTGGGAATTGTGATCAGAAAGTGACAATCTGTGTGATTTGCACAGTCTTTTCTGTTAGAATCTATTAAAACAATAGTAGCATGAAATGTTTTTCAAATGTATACTGGAGCTAACCCCCCACAATTAGTCAGAGAGTTGTTGAGTTATATTCAGTTCTTGCTTTTTTTGGTCAGGTTTTGAGCCTGTGGTGATAGAAAATGTATTAGAAGGTGATGAGCTACGGACAGACCTCGGAGCAGTAGAGGCCAAAATCAAGGCTCTTGGTGCTGAAAATATTCTTTGTGTGCATTCTACAACATCTTGCTTTGCTCCAAGAGTACCTGATAGGTAAGCAGTCTTTGTAAGAATTGTGTTATTTGTTGCTGTTAAAACGAATAAACATCCTCCCCACTCCCCCAACAACAAAACCCAACCAACCAACACCTCCGTGTTTTAACCATCCATCTTCCTAAAATTGCTTCTGCCAGCAATTAGTAAAGGTTCTTTAATCCCCTTCCAAAAAGTATATTTGCAAAGTGAGAATTACACAGAAGGTTTTTCTTCTGTCATATAAGTGAGGTTAATGTTGCTCTCTTGTGGTGAAAATAATGTCATTTTGCTAGTGGTTTTCTTAAAATTTCATGGAAGTAGTAAAAGCAGACTCTCATGGAAATATAATCCAGGAAATGTAGCTCCATAGTTAATGCCATGTTTTAATATTTCTGTTGCCTTTTCTACTCTCCTCCTCCACAAGCATAGGAAATAAATGTTATTGACTCTGAAATGTGGCAAGTAAAAATATATTTCACTCTCCTCTCCTACCTTAAAAAAACCCCAGTATTTATCACAGGTTAACCTAGTTGCTAGAGGGAAAGATGGGAGTTAAAACCATATAATTCTGTCAGAATGCTATGAACATTGCCTGAAGTTGACTTGCAGATTTATTGGGTAACTTAAATCACAGCTCTCAAACCTGAATGGTCTGTTTTATAGCTTGGGTAAATGAATCTTCTCCTTATCTGCTTCCTCTTTTTGACATGCTGCGATTGTTTTGTCCTCCACAACTAAGAGATGAAATATTAGGTAGTGGCACTACGTTATGATATACCACAGATAGAGGAAGATTTGAATGTACTTTCTGTTTAAAAGAAACTGTCAACTATTGAAGGCCGTAACCTTCATTTTCCTATAGGAAGGAAAACCCTGACAGCATTTCTGGAGGGTGCAATTTTAAATGTCTGTTTTTAAATATCTGCATTTGTAAGGCTTTATTTAGTTGTGGTGGTCGTGTTTTAAAATTTTAAGTGGCCTTATGGCTGCTGTACCCATGGCTTTCCTTTGAAATACTATTTAACTCTGTGGGAGTAATTCTGTAGTGTATAAATGCTCTTTCTTGATATTCTACCTGCTGATGCTGTAAGGTGTTTCTAAAACTACTGTATTTAAGAGAACCAAAGGGAAAGTGTCCTTTTTAGTTGGTTTATGTACTTAGCAGAATTATGTATGTTTTTACTTTCAGTAGTAGAAAAAAAGAACAAAGCTTTCTTTTCATGAACTTTAGCAAACAAGAGAGAAAGAAAGGAAGAATAAACTGGGAAATATTTCTCTATTTGTGACTGTTAAGAACTTCAGTAGTCAATTTACATTAATGCTTTATTTTTATGACATGATTAGTAGCACTTTCAATGCTGCATTCTAGGCCTTGGAAGCAGGTGCAGGTGCATATAGGTGCTGTGCGTTGTTTGCTTCCCTTGCATACTAACACATTCTCTTCAAACTGTACCATTCTTACTCTGTATTGCAAAATGGATCCAATTGTTCAATAGACTATTTTTAGGAAAAAAAGGATTCTGTTTTCAGTGCTTGTAGCAATAGGTTATTGCTCCTTTAATTTTCAGAAGGTGAGAAAGATGAACATACATAGCTGTACACCTTTTGTGTTTCTGGTTTGGTGAAATTCTCTGCTTGCACTGGAAAAGAAGCCTGTAAGAGGGAAACTGTTCCTTTGAGTTTCTCTAGAAGGTGAGGAATGTGTCTGATTAAGAACCAGCAGATCAGAAGGCAAAAGCTTTGCCCTGCATGTTGTTTATTCCCTCAAGTATTCTGTTAATGAGGGGAAGCCACATGAGAAGCAGTTGAGGTCCCTTGGTCTGTTCACTCTGAAGAAGAGGAGACTGAGGGGAAACCTTGCAGTTACATACTATTCCTGGTGAGGGGAAGAGGAGGAGCAAACACTGATCTCTTCTGCGTGGTCCCACTGACAGGACACAAGGGAGAGGGCTGAAGCTGAGCTAGGGGAGGTTTAGGTTGGATGTTAAGAAAAGGTTCCTCACCCAGAGGGAGGTTGGGCACTGGAACAGGCTCCCCAGGGCAGTGGTACAGCACCAAGCCTGACAGAGTTCAAGAAGCATTTGGACAATGTTCTCAGGCACAGGGTGTGACTCTTGGGGATGGAGCTGTGCAGGGCCAGGAGCTGGCCTTGATGATCCTTGTGGGTCCCTTCCAGCTCAGAATATTTTGTGATTCTGTGTTGATAAATGTGAAAAATTATTGGAAATGGAGCTCCTGACAAATTTCTTGGCTGTAGAAGATCAATATGTACATTATATTACTGGTGTTTCCTAATCATAAAGTACTTTTGATTTTTTTTAAGTATATGGTGATGATGATTTCTTAAAGATTTATGTTTCGAAAATTTAATATGACACTTGTGGCAGAATTTTGCATTGCAGAGCAACACTAGACAATCTAATAGAAATAAAATGCAAAGGAATGTCACGTCTTGGAAAATGTTTTCATACTCTGTCACATTTTATATGTATGTCAGTAAATTACTGAGGCTGTACAGAGGGAGATAGGGTAAAAAATGCATTGGAAGTAGAGCTTCTTGATTTTTTTTTGAAGATAATATTACCTTTATCATCACTTTAATTTACTTTATATTGCCTAATTTTTTCAAATAGATTCAAAAAGTTTGGGGAAAATCATGAAGTTTTTTTTTAATCTAGCATGATTGGAGTGCTTCAGAAAAGGGTACTGCATATATGTATGTTTAAAATGCTGAAGGATCTTGCTTAAAATGATCACTGTGCTCACATAAATCTTAATTTGACTGATTAATCAATCCAGGTTGAGCTCACTGTGATTTCAGGGTGTTCTAAAGGCAAGTGAAGAGGAAACAGCTGAACAGATTTTCAGTTTGTTGATGTCCATATTCAGACATTTTAGAGCTTTCTGTTCCTTTAAATAATTTCTTTTCTCTTAATCAGTTTATCTGAAACATGCAAGTGAGATTCCAGCCAAAGGATTGAAATACTAGTTCTTCAAAATAAACAGAAACATGTAAAATTTCCTGTTATAGGATGCTTTTGATTCCCAAGACACTCTTGAAACTGCTATAGACTGTCTTCACACTGAATATTAGAGAAGAGAAAAAAGAGTGACTAGCTAAAGCTGTGTTAGTTAACAGTAAAGCAACAACAACAAAAAAATGCTTGTATCTAAAGCAGAATGGTTTGGGGTATATTAACTGGTGTCCAGACAAAACTTAAAGCAAAGCAAGAAAAATCTCAGAGTAGATCAATGATTTGCAATATATGTAAAAGCCAATAGAATTTTCATCTCAACTTTTATAGCTTAAGATGACAAATACTGCCTTGAGGTACTAATCAAAAAAGTTACTTTTCTCATTCTGACTTCCTTGTAGACCTTTCAGTCTTTTAATGGTCTGACTTGTAAGATGAGCTACAGTAATCAATGCTTCTCTAAATTGCAATTTTATACTCACAGGCTGGAGGAGCTGGCTGTGATTTGTGCTAATTACGACATTCCACATATTGTCAACAATGCGTATGGAGTTCAGTCTTCAAAATGTATGCATCTTGTCCAGCAGGTAGGAGCTGTGTATTTCCAATAATACTTGTTAGCAAGTATAAGTGAATCTGTGATTGTAGACAGCCTAGCAAGTTTTTATCAGATGCTTCATAGCTTTGAGAGTAATCCCATGCATGTCTGATATTTGAACAATTTTCTGGGAAAGCACAACAGACAGAAATAGAATTTAAGCATAATGGCTATTTCTATCGTGCTTTTTATGTAACCCTAAATTTATTTAGGTTCTGTGTATGTTCATGTGTCTTTGTAATGGCAAAATATCCTTAATAAGCTTTCTTAAAATATTTCCTAAAGTTCTTGACTAAAAGTGACATAATGTATCATACTTGAATAGAAATTTAGCCTTCAACAGAATGAGTTACAGATTTTTAATTGAAGGTACAGGGTTCTACAGCAGCACAAATATTGTTGGCACAGAGAATAGCTGAGGAAATTGGTTTAAGTTCAGTGTTATGTTCAAAAAAGTTTAATTTCTGTTGCTGTTTAGTTTGAAGAGGATGTTGCTTGATATCTAAGATCAGTCCTGAAATAGAATTCTTACATTTTTCCTCATTGTATTGTACGTGCATTGTTCTTCAATATTCTCTTTTCTGTTACCTATTCAAAATAATAGGGGGCTATATTTTAATAGGATCTGGAGGAACCTGAACTATTAGCAATTTAAAAGATGCTGCTCATCTTTTTTTCTGATTGCTAAGACATTGCTAACAGGACATGGATCAGCTTAATGTACAGTTGTGGAAGAATGTCATGTTGGCATTTTTGAATCTTGAAAGACTGGCAGAATTTATGAAATAGAAAATGGTACATGCCTTGTTTGTAATGTACCTGGTACACATTTATTGTATTTAACCTGCTCAAGTTTAGTGAGAAACTAACGTCTATGAGGCTGTGGAAGTCCCGGGTTTTGCTGCATGAAATGTTCTAATGATAAACATTTCAGTCTATAATGCTAAAATACAATTTTTACTGTGTTTGTTTCTGTGTTTCTTTTAGACTCAATAAGTTGTTTGTTTCTTGCTTATGCAAATATATACATTTGAGCTCTGATTTGTTTTACATTTTTTTACAAAATTTATTTGTGCTAGAAAATTTTCTGTTTATGAGAAGGTAGTTATTAATGAATACTTAGGAATATGTACATGCTGAGCACAGTGTGAACAACTTGCAAGAATACCACAGGAAAAAGCTTTTGAGACCATTTCATATTGTGCTTTTCCTCTGGTGGTCTCCTGTCAATTAAATCAAATGGTAGCTGCTGGCATTCGTGTTCACAACAAAAAGCTGACAAACTTGGAGTGTTCTTCCTATGCATTAAGCTATCAAAACATAGAACTAATAAATGAGGTCTAGTTGGCTCCACTTTTTTCCATCTATTTGCCATAGGTATTAACTCTGTTTCTACTTCTTACATTTAGTATGTAGTCTTAAAAATGTGTATTTGCCTCTACTTTGACTTGTGTGAGGTTTAACCCACTTTTCAAGTTCTCTTATGCTGCATACTTTTTAATTGTACAGCTCACAGTTACATGCTACTCAAATTGAAGGTGTACTGCAGAAATCTACTTCTTTTCCTTTGAAAATAGGAGAGGTTAAGGATAAGGATGTGGGGGTTATATGCTGTAAGAAGTTACTTGAATCTTGATTTTGAAAGCAGCTTTATAAGGAGTGCTGTAATAAGCCTGTTTGTTTAATGCAAATTTATATATGTATTGAAAAAAGATTTGCTAATGAAGCATTAACTTGTAGCCTTTTATTGTGAGAGTTGTAAAAGTGTTCAGGGATTGAACAGTTTTAACTGTATAATTCCAATTAATTTTTGAGGGGTTTCTTTTTGGTTGTTGATGTAAAAGGGCTACACTTAGACTTGCAGGAACTAAAACTGATATCTTAAATCACAGAAAAATGGGAATTTGTAAGGTACTATGTTATGCAGACAATGGAACTAATAGTAAGCAGTGCTAAAAGAGGCAGTACCGTGATTTTTATGTTTTGATCACAAATGCAGTATCTGAGAGTTTCAGGAATTGTATTTTTTTTAGCTACATTTTTATATAATTATGATGCTATCCCGTTTCCCTTTTTTCTAATGTATTTATTACTGTGGATTTTCTTTTTTGTCCTTTTTTGATAAAGGGTGCTCGAGTTGGCAGAATAGATGCTTTTGTTCAGAGCTTGGACAAAAATTTTATGGTTCCAGTAGGTGGTGCTATCATTGCTGGCTTCAATGAGTCCTTCATTCAGGAGATCAGCAAAATGTATCCAGGTAACTAGTTCATGGGCTGATTTCAGCCATACAGAATAACTGTAGAAAACTTGATTATCAGCTTTCTTTCACATAAAATTTATTTTTGCCACTTTAATCTGTATATCGGGGTTTTTTTTCAGGAAGAGCGTCTGCGTCTCCTTCTTTAGATGTCCTCATTACACTTCTGTCTCTGGGAACCAGTGGCTACAAAAAGTTACTGAAAGAGAGAAAGGTAAGCTCTTTGGCAAGCAGTATTTTCTTGAAGTCAGCTGTTAACAAAGTGTTGTTGCAAAAGTGCTTTGTGTAGTAAATCCAGTTTCTGTCTAGAAAGCCATTGAACTGATTCTGAGCTCAGAGCTCTGAATCTGGAAAGTCAGTACAATAGAATTACTTCTTGTCTAAATGATGCTCATGAGTAAGCTTGATTTCCATGCCGTTGTTTGTTCAAACTGGGAGGCTAAATGGAAGGCCTGTACTGTCTTGTACAGTATTCATACAGTGTTCCTAAATGTGACTAATACAGTAGAATTTTGTCCACAAAAACTTAAATGGAGAAGTACTATACTTTTATCGTGGACCCACTGCTTCCAGGACAGGAGATTCCACACTCAAGAGTAACCCAGGGTCTGTGCTCTTCCACTTTTGTCCCTGTTGTGCTTTTGTACTATGACAGTGCTTAATTAAATGTTTGTGTGCCACATTCTCTGGAGAATCACAACTTCTGGTTGGGTTATGAATACTGTGCATTGCCACAAAAAGAGAAAAATATTGTCATTTTAGTTATTCATCTAGATACACATCTGAGTTTCTTCTCTGCTTTTCACAGACTAGGGGTTTTAATTTGGGTATAATTGCACTGCACAAAAATCCAGTGGATGTCAGGTTGGAATTTGTATATCTTGAGTTATCGTTAATTCTGGAATTAATATGTGCCTGATTTTTCTCTCTTCATATAGTAATACAGAAAATTGTTTTTATAGAGGCTTTATATAAGGAAATGCTGCAAATTAAGTACTATTAAATTAATAATTTTAAGCTATGCATTATTTGTTACATTATTTTATTTGGAAACTATGTTCCAATTGTTTTCTGCTGAACGCTTCCTGCTGTCTCTGATAATGTGGCAGAGCAGTAGTTCTGGATGCTGTGACTTATTTCTAGCTGCTTGTAGAGGCATCCATAAATTTTGTACTGGAACCAAGATCCCACAGGAATAGTTAGCCTATAGAAAACCAAACCAACTTAGTGGCCTTAAAATGACTAAGAAGTGATCTGTGCAACTAAAGTGAAAACAGCAGTTACCACTTTTGCTTCTACTGCAACATTTTCTTCTGGACTGTTGTATGTATTGCCATTTATGTTTTGTGTCTTCATTAAAAGCAAATTGTATTTTTTCCCCTTTACTCATGTCCAAAAGAATCTCAAGTGAATTTATTGTTTTCTACAAAGCTGATTTTGTTGTTGCATTTCTACCAGAAGCAGATGTATAAAGGGCATGAGAAATATTGTCCGAGTCATAAATAATAATTCTTTCATAAATATCTTAATGAATAGCTGTATACTTTGAGACATCTAATTTTCTTGGAAGTAGAATTCTAAAGTGAGTACAGTATTATATTTTTACAACTTCAGGTATTTTTATTTCAAATGTGAATATACTCTATAAACAGAACCTTATATATGGCATAAAAATGTTTTTTTTATTTGATTTGCTATGGAAATAGAAACATTTTTGCTTAAATCTGTTTGTTCCTGAATTGTAAAAATGCAATAGTGATAGTTTATTGCCTGTGCTCTGAGGAAGCAGAGCAGAGCTATTAAGCTTCCAGCAGGAACTATTTATAGCTTGACATTGAGTACTCTTTTCTATATTGGTGCAGCTGCACCTACTCACACAAAAAAAATCAGCTGTAAAAAACTTAGGGTTTTTTTTTCTCTTTTTTACCTGATCCGCATTCGTGTGTGTTACTTCAGGTTATTTGAGCTTAGACCAGAAAGACCAAAATATTACTGAGAAGAGATTAGTCTCGCACGAGCAAGAAACAAAAATAATCTGCCCAGTTTTTCTTTTACAGAATTAGGTGTTTAATACAGGAAGGGAAGAGATTATATGAGGGAGAGGAGCACGTACATGGAGTGGGATTTTTTTAACAAGATGGGAGTTGTGGAGTGTGCAACTGTCCAAGAGTATGAGATTATATGTAGTGATATGAAGGAGTACTGACTTTTCAGAATTCCTTTTTATAAGTTTATGTGGTGGTTAGAACAGTGATTTTCTGATCTCAGTAGGCAATTCTAGGTCCTTTTGCAATGCAGATAACAGTTTGTCCATAGTCAAATTTGTTAATATCTTTGCTTTTAAAGAACTTAATGTAAAGGTTGGGGTTTTATAGTAACTTTTGATACCCCAGTACAGGTTATGTTTTGTCCTGTATTTTACATTTCTGGGTCATAAAAGTTGCTATTTTCATATATGTATGTGTGTGTCTAAACCATGCCATGTGAAATATAGTTGTTGCACTGTGTAATGGCATAAACAACAGGCTTAGTTGTCATCTCAAATTTCACAGAGAGCAAGAACCCTCCTCAGGGTTTACATTCAGAACCCTACGGGCCAGGTTTAATACCTGCTACTATCCAATATCCTTTTAATCCACTTAACTGATTATTATACTGGTATTATTGAGGAGGTGATGGTTTTATTTTGTTTACAGCAGTTTTGGATTTCCTCATTAGACTTAGCAATCAAGATAATTGTCGTTTTCTTAAATGCATTTCAGTGTTACTGTGGGATGTGATAGAGCTTTTTATATTGGTATCCATCTGTCTGCATGCTTTCTGAGAGTAAAACTGGAGTTATTTTTATGTCCTTATGGAGTATGTATGTAAAATATTTAAAATCATACAGAATGGGAGGAAGTTGTTTGGGTTTTACAATTCATTATAATATTGAGTTTGTTTCACGAGTTATCACTGATGTAATTGTTCTGATTGGAATAAATTACTTGTACAGTTCAGTGTGAGTTTGTATTGCTGCTCTACTTGTGATGGAAGAAGAGGAAAGCCATTTAATGAGAGAGATTAAAAATGTAAAAAAAATCAGCTATTCTCAAAGCAAGACAGACATTTGTTACTCATCCTAGTCAGCTTGTTACACCATAGCATGTCAAATATGTGAATATTGGAGGATTTTCCTCATGTGAAGCATATGTAACCATATTGAAACTTCAGAGTAGCTGGAGGCAAATTAGTTTAAATGAATTGTTTTAAATGGTGGTGTGTAACTAAGCAAGTGCCAAGCATGAATAGAAATTTCAGAGAGGCCTCCATAGTTAGAAGCTTGTGTTGGAGAAGTGTGGGTCACAGAGCCTGAACTCAAGGTCTCACAAGTGCTGAAGAGAAAATGTGTTGATTGTTGTTGTTAAGAAAGACTTAAAAAAATGTGGATGTTAGTGTTACCAAAACAGATTGGCAAGGCTTACTGGGCACTTTCTGGTAGATTACACATATGTTAGATACAGATGATATAAAGATATAAAGGTTCTGTAATTAATTTCTTATTTTTAAAACTTTCTAGTATAAATCTGTAATAAAATTCCTGCAATGCAAGAGAATCTGCCGAGGAGGGTGTGTGGTATATGCAAGTATATCACACACATACACGTATAGTTTGTTGTAGAAGGGAATACAGGTGACGTTGCCCCTGATAATTAACAGCTGTGTTAATTACTCAATACAGCCTCGCCCCTGATGAGTCACAGCTATAGCCAATAAGATAAGTGTGATAAAAGGGAGTGGGTTAGCTGGTGAGGGGGAATCATGAAAGAGGAGAGACCTTGAGGAAGAGAGAGCAAGGGGAATCATGAACAGGAGAAGAAGGATCCTGGGGAGAGGGAATGACTGCTGCAAGGTCAGTCTGGGTCTGCAGTTAGAGCCTGTTGTTGGAACCTGCAGTCACAGTCCAGCCAGGTAAAAGCCTGCAGTCAGAGGCTGCAAGGGAAACCTACAGCAGGAGCTTGCTGCAGCAAAATTCAGTGCATAGTTGGAGTCAGGATGACTGAGCTGTAAAGAGGAATAAACCAGGACCCTTTTCATTCTGTGATAAACAAGAAGTCTGTGTCTTGGCTCATTTCTACCCTCTAACAAGAGGGCTGCTGCAACAGTTTGTCATGTGTTTGGCTGCATTTCAAGGAACTGAGCCTGCTTCTGGGCTCTCATCTGCTGGCAGGTGTCCATGTTCAGCACTGCAGCTCCTCTGCTGGGTGGCATGGTGCACCAAGTGGTCTGGTCAGATCACAGCTCAGCAGCAGCTGGTCCTTCTGAGGCACAAAGCAGAAGAGGCTGTGATGGTTGCATTATAAAATAGCTGCTGCTGCAAAGTAAGATGGGACCACATCAGTCTCAGGCAAGCATAGGAGAGCTGACAGACTGTGTCTAGGATGAAGAGGCTGTAAAATGACTCTTGCACAGTATTCTCTTCTGCACCACAAGCAGCTCTGTGGCTGTTCCCTGAGGACAGCTCATCTTTTCAGATGAGAGTGACACAAGAGGGAGGGCAGAGTGTTAGAGACTCCCAGTGTAAGCAAGCTGGGTGGTTAGAGCCAGCTAGGATAGCTTGAACCCTGCACAAAAGCTTTTCTTGCCTTCATCAGTTGCCTTTTTGTCAGCTGGTATGAGACTGATGGCTTCTTCAGTACCCCCATCTTTTTCTCTGGAGTTACTGTTTTTTTCCTTATTTGTTTCTCTCTTGTTCTTTTTATTTGCAAGAACAGTGCATATCACAGTGGGGCAACAAATGAAGAGTCACCCCTACCAGTGCAGGTTCTATTAAAAATATTCTTTTTGTGTAAATATAGTATGATTCAAATATTTTTAATGATTGTTACAACACTTCCTGAAAATATTTTTTTATGTATGTCAAAGCAGACTGTTTCATCCAAACAATTGAGTTATTTGGCCTATTTGATGCAGACATTGTCGGTGACTTGTTCTTTGTTTTTTAAGGTGTTTTGTTGGCTTAGATGCTCAAAGAACCAGCAGTGAAAGACATTTCCACATAGTTTAGCATTCATTTATCTAGACTAATGAGGTTTTGTGATAAGTTTCTAAGGTAAAAGAGTGAATTAAATAATGAAACTTAACTGATATGTAGTGCTTGAGTGATTCGGTGTAACTTTAGCGTAATAGTTGGCTTCATTGCAGAAAACTTGAGTGCCTGCTACAGAAAATCTATTATGTAAGAGCTCAATTATATGTAATTCCTTAGGGTGCTTATAAATTTTCCATATAAGAGAAATATTTTATAATGGAGGTTGCTTATAGATTTGACCTCCCAAAAATATTGCTTTAATCCATTGTTTGGAAACACAGTTAATCTATTTTGCAACAAACTTCTGAAACTATAAAATGTCTACAGGGCTTCCAATGGAAAGATGCAAAATAGTGTTGTTCATAAAAACAGGAGACTTTGAATTTGTGTTCATGGAGCTTTAGTCAAATGGATGAAAATACATACATGGATTTTTTTTTTGCCATCTTTCCATCCTCCTTTGTTTTAACGATTTCCTATGTATGTAAAGGCTTATCTAGTAACCTAATTTAATTTAACAGATTTAATTAAATTTAATATATTTATGCAGTGGGTAACTTTTTATACCAACTTTCAGTAATACTTCCAGTATTCCTTTCAGTAATGCTATATTTATCAGAGAATTTCCTAGATACAACACACAAATTATTTAGAAATTGGTCTTGTTCCAGTATATTTTCTTCTCAGTACTAATTTCACCAATAATATCTCCAGAGTAGGCACAATTTATGTGTATTTCTACAATATTTTGGTTCAGTTTTAGAAGTAAATAGCCAGCAGAGGGAGCACAAATTAATTTATTATTTGTATTCCAAGATAAATACTAATATAACGGGTAGTACATTAGTGATGCTTATTATAGAAAGTAACAAATATACAGTGAGGGACCAGAGGAAAGGCACTAGTGTCTTAACATTTGAAACATAGTATTTTTCAGCTTCTGCGAGTGAACTGTAAATAAACTCTGAACTGAAACCACAAAATCACTTCATTTACGAGAAATAAAAATGGTTTTTCACAGATTTCAAATTCTGATAATTAAACATAGATACCTCCCAGTTTTTTTAAAAGTACTATAGAAGCTTTGTGTTTTTGAGGATAGTTGTATCAATAGCCTAATTCATTTAGACAGTAAGAGGGTACTTTTTTTCTCTCCACCTGAATTTGTTCTGTGATATTAGGAAGTACAGGTGGGGAGCTGTGTTCATTTAGTCACTCACAAAGGGGGGCAAGGTTTCCTGCAGTGGTTCAAGAAAAGCAGCTGTAACATTCTTCTAACTTAGGTACCACAAAGCTCATTTGGTTTCATAAGACCTTGGGGAGGTTCTGTTCAAAAGCATAATTTTGGTCACAAGCTGTAATTTATATCTGTCAGAGTCCACAGGTCAAAGCAGGATACTGGTCTACAAACAGAAGAGGTAATTCTATTTAAAGAATGAAAAATCACTTGTCAGGTCCAGAAATTGATGAGGATGCTTAAACAGGCAGTCACACTAAAGCAGATAAGCAGGACAATTTTTATGGCCTGAAAGAGGAGAAGCCTGGTGTTTAATATCTTTTAAAAAGGCTACCCAGTGTCTGTATGGTTTTGCTGGTTTTTATGAGGGACTAAGTATTAAAAAGAATGGAAAAACAGCTAAAGCTTACAATAAGAAGAATGATGTTTATTCTCACTCTGTCTATAAGTGTTTTGGGCTGATATCTGAAGAGGAATTTATTAAACTGAGGAAGAGCATGAGCAATTGTCATAGATTACTATTGGGGAAGAGGGAGGATATAAAATACAGATGAAGTAAGAGAAACAATCTTTTATGTGCAGTGTGACTTGTATCTGAGCCAAAGTATTTATGAATCTCAGTCTCATGACACTTTCACAGTAAAGGTGCAATCCAATTAAGTGATAGCAGAAATTCAGATATTTCTATTCTTATCGTCAGCTTGAGGTGGGTCCTAGGAAAAGGACAGACTGCTCAACAGAGCTGAGTATTCAGGAGAGTGTATATTGTGTGAAACAAAACAGTCAAATGTGTACTTACAGCCTCTTTAAGAACTGGATTTTTATTCTCATGCAGAAAAAGAAGTGTCTGCATTAGGGAAATGTGATTGTGTGATACATAGTAAGAGAATATAATGCTTTTAGTGTGGAATGTATTAAAGGAGAGAAGACAAAGTAAGGAGCATTTGCCAAAACATGGCCATCTGTGATGATAACAACGGTTCATTCTCAGTGGCTTAGGGGGCTAGGGTATGGGAAGGCTCTTGAAAAGTAGGGTGGGCTAAGACCTGCTGTGCAGTGGGAATCTCTTCCAGATTTTTTAGCTCCCTCTGTTTCAGGGCCACAGAGAGGATGAATGACATCCCAAGCACATATATTAGACCAGATAGAGACTTTTGTATCAGCTTGAGAGATAAGAACAGTGTTCAGGAAATGGAGCTGTTCCTTTATAGAATTATTTCAGAGAGTTGTCTAATCCACTTACTTGGTGCACATGAGAAGAGAATCAGCTGAGCACCTGTAGGATGTAATGGAGATGTAACAGTTTTGTGAAATAGGTGATATTTTCTCTGTTTGATAGCTAATAACAAAAATATTGCATCTCTTTTTCAGGAGATGTTTTCATATCTTTCAAGTGAGCTGAAGAAGCTGGCAGATAACCACAATGAGAGACTGTTAGACACACCACATAATCCCATTTCCTTAGGTAATTGTTGGGGTTTTAACTTAAAAAAAAACCTAATATACTATGGATTCATAATGCACTTCCGCATACTATTCCCATTTATTAAACATCACTACACTCTACTAAATTGAGTAATAATTGAATAAGGTTACCAATAAGGTAATCTGCTATAAAAGTAGTGTAGTAACTTGGACCCATTATTTTGCTCCTATCCACCATATTCATTTGACAGAAATGAATACAAGACAGGCTGAAAATGCTAGCATGTAGTAATACTTAATAAAAAATAGATTTAAAAATAAATTAGGGTTTAATTATTCATCGTCTTAGTGTTGTAAAAGAAATTATGGAATTCCTGTTCGAGGTATTTGTTCTAACCAAAAATTCTGCTGAACACCAATATAATACTGCCCACATGTGCAGAATCTGCATACAGTCTAACCAAGGAAGTAATCTATGACAGTGTTTCTTTTTCTTTGTATGTGAACACAAATATTTGGCTAGATTCTTGCTGTTGGAAAGAAACTTGTCATTTGTGCTGGCTCTTTAGAGAAAAGGCAGATTTGTAGCCGTTTTAACCTGACCTTGTTACTTTAGCCATGTCACTGAAGAATCTGGATGAAACTAATGATGCTGCTGTTACCCAGCTTGGATCTATGCTTTTCACTAGACAAGTTTCTGGAGCAAGGTAAGGTTCTGGAACAAGGTATGAATTTAAAAAATTGGGGGAGTGGGGGGGGTGTATTATCACGTATTGTACAAAATTCTGTGAAGTGTTTTATACAATTGTGTCATGATTACAGAAGGCAGTCTAACAATAATGAGTTAGAGAGTAATCACCCTTTCATCATCACTGTTATAGAGTAGTAATGTCTCCCTGCCTGAGTTAGGAGTGAGGCTTTCTTTGTCCACTTTGGTAGCCCAAATAGATAATCTGTGCCCATTTAATTTGGCGTTATTATTCCCTAGTATTCCTTGATTTCATTTAGTTTCCAGATGTGGTTTGATCTTACAGTTCAGGTGTAAACTACAACAGGAGATCTTTGTTTTGTTTGTTGCAGCACAAATATGGTTATGCTGGATGTCAAGGGAATAAGCTTTTGTATCCTACATAGCTTTTTGTCAAATGGAAGGAAGTTCTGCTTTCTGGAACTAATTGTGTTTTAGAAAAAAAGAATGTAAAAATCTATAACCTGAGCCAGTTTGAGCTGAATTTATTCTTAGAGACACTGTTACAATGAAATGCAAGCTAAATATTTTTTAATGATTTTGGTTTAAACCTTTTAGAAGAAGAGAATGATTTAAAATTTGTTTTGGCAGCATTCCTTAATCTGAATATTACTGCTGCCATGCTAACTTCTGTCATAGACTTAATGTTATTTTTTTTGTAGCAGAGCTGAATGTTTCCACGTCAGAAGGTATGCTTCATTAGTTTGGATTATTCCACTTCCTGCACAGATGAATGACAGTAAATCAATATATGCTGTGGTTAGATGCTCTTTTTAATTTGCCTGTCATAACCTTGTCTGGTCCTGTAATTTTAACAATCTTTGGCTGAAATTGTTCAAAAGTTTCAATTTTTGAAGTTAAAACTCTCCAATTCTTTGCCTGATGTGAAGGTTTCAGGTTTTCCCTTTTGATACATAACTAATTCTTTTGTTGTATATACTTTTTAACCTGGCACCATGCTGGTGCTGAGCATCAGTGGTAGGAATAGCAACTCCCTACTTCAGTAGGAATTTGTGTAATTGTGTTCAACCTAGGGTACCACAGAAAATGTCAAGGCATCTTTAACTGAGTTGTGATTTTGTTTGTTTGTTTCAGGGTTGTTCCCTGTGGGTCTGTACAGACTGTGAATAACTACACTTTTAAAGGCTTTATGTCACATGCAAATGACTATCCTTGTGCGTACCTCAATGCTGCCTCAGCAATTGGAATTAAAAAACAAGATGTAGATGTATTCCTAAAAAGACTTGACAAGTGTTTGAAGACTTTTAGAAAAGAAGCAAAGCAAGAAAAAAGTATAAATGAAATAAATGATGCTAATGCAGCCACAGAACAACTTGAGAACTAGAAGATACCTATTTAGTAACACAGGAAGAGAAGGTTTTGTCTGAAGTATGTCAGGTTTGTATGGTTAGGACTGTGCATCTGCAGTACAGAAATGTATTCTTGATATTACATTCTTGTTATTGAAAACAATAATAAAAGTTTGGGTGGAATTCAGCTCTAAGAAAGTCAGTGATGCTCTCTTGAAGAACAAAGGACCAAACACCAGTTTTTTGTAATGTATGAAATGCACTTAATATCTGCCAAAGTAAAACTTAATGTTCACAAAGAGGGTTTGCCTTTCAATCTGTATGTGGCTGTTTGGACCAGTGTTTACGAAATCACAGTATGTTTATTCACATGTTTTTGTTTTAACAATATTGTCTGTCACAGTGACTGAATTCCCTCCTAGGTATAGACCATCCAAACAAAACATTTCTTTGCTCTCAAAATACTTTTTTTCATCAGTGAATGTGTCACTTCTAATTTCTTTTCAAAGATTTATGCAAATGTTGGAATAGCACTTACTAACTACAGTGTTCAAACTGCGTGTATAAATGACAGAGTTGGAATAGTAATGTTTCTCAGGTGTTCCTACTTGTCATGAACTATCTAGAAGTAGTCAGCCTCCAGTGGCAAAGAGGAACCTAGAGTTCCTCATATCCTGTCAGTACTCAGCTCTTGAAAACATTTGCATAGTTCAGCAGCCTAAAGGAGTTTTAATATTGAAAGTCAGGGGTTGTAAAGAGGTGCAGTCATTGGGTTTGGCTTTGTTTTTTTGTTTTTGTTCTTCTGATTCAATTGGGTGATCAGATCAAAAACTCACTGAAAAGGAGGAGTACCGTGTAGGACTAATGCATCAGTTCTAAGAGCCAGTGAGACCTGGGAGTATTTTGGCATTTTTAGTCTACTGTTGCTGAAATTTATATACTTCCATTTTTGTAGTGTCTCTTGCCATTCGCACTGTTGCTTCTGTGGATCTGTGCAGTTGCTGATTTGAATTCATTAAAGAAACAATAGATTCAGAGTCTGTTCCTCAGACAAAGGTTCTATATCATTGGAGTGACAGTGCTGCAGGTTGCAAAATGTGTAGTTATTCTTAAATGTGGTTACTGCATTGTACATAGCTTCTGTGTAATTTACTGTTCAAAGTAAGCATAATGTTCAAAGACATTTTCTTTGTCTGTCTGTAATGTAGTGTTGTTCAGGATACTACAATTAATGAGTTCTAAATGTCAGGAAGTGTTTTAGTTATTCTGTTGGGTGGGATCTGAGACATGTATCCTTCAGAGCCCTCTGCAAATCACTTCATCAAAGTAGTGGAGCTTTTGAGGGATTGTCTGTCCAGCACATTCAAATGAATTCATGCAAGAGGTGATGCTCATATGTGGGAGTTAATATGCTGATCATCATGAAGGTGCTCTCACTTAATGAGGTCCATTGTATCTTCAGCTTAAGTTGAACTGCTGCTTCCACATTGTTATTGCTGGAGTTACACATGAGATTGATTAAAGCTTGTGCAGGTACAGCTCCCCAGACTACAGTCACCATTGTTGTTTGCTGTACAAACATATCCTAGGAGACATGTCAGGTAACTTGGCCACTGAGCCCTTGTGGCAGTAGGGAGATGTAAACAGCTTGTCTTTTTTCTCTCTCTCTCTCTCTCTCTTTCTTCCCCTCCCCTCCTTTCTCTCCCTCCCTCCCTCGCCCTTTTTCTTTTTTTTTAATGAGAGCATGCTGTACCTCAGTTTTTCCAGTCAGTAAAACTTCCACAAACTTTGGAGCCACATCTCTGCAGCTTACTGCCTCAATATTCTGTATATTGGAGCAGCCACTGAAAACCACCAGGCCATAGTGATACCTTTCTTCCTGATTTTTGGTATTGCCTGAATGAGTATGAATTATTTATTTCTATATTTAGATGACCAGTCACAGAATGTGAATGTTAGCGCTATTACTACAAGAGTTTAGGGAGGTGTGATAGCAGCTAAAATAAGCATTTTGATTAGTAATAATCTGAATAAAAAAAAACCAGCAGTTGCTTCTCTGAGAGGAAGACATTTCTGCCTTTTTTGGTCTTCTAATAAATTGTCTGTTGAAAGTAATTCAGTCACTTCTAATACAGATTGAATTGCTTCCTGGATTAATGTTTTTTTCTGTCTTTTGAAATGTTTCCCATTTGCAGTCAAAGCTGAAATTTCAACAAAGCTCTAGACAAGAGTTCATAGACCTAAGTAGTTTTTGATTTTTACTTCTTAAACCTTTTTTATTAAAAAAAAATAAGGTGATGGCTTTAATTGAAAACAAATATAAAATTTAATTTGTGTCATTCAAGTTCTTCACAGATCTTAGTGAAGCTGCCTGAAGTGTGAAAATCTGAAATATTTTGAGAAATCTGTCCCACCACAATATATAAACTCTTGAACTAAATATTCATGTTATATTGCTTTGGTAGGCTTTTGTACCAGTTTTCAGTTTTGTTTTCTTGCTTTATCCCCCATAAGTGTCTTCAGGTTTAATTAATATTAATTTTTAAATTAATATTTTTGTAATGTCACATAAATGTAAGGAAATTTTAAGTAATCCAAATGGCAATATCCTTCCAAGTAAATGGAGAAGACATGGTTTTATACAGCGTATTTGAAACAGGAGATTCAGTAGAGACTAAAAAGTATTTTTCAAGTAAGAGTATAAATTTCTTATTCTCTATTCAGTACTGCCTGTAATAAAGTAGTGAAATAACACTGGAGCATATACCTGTGAGCAGAGGTTTCATTTCCTTTGTATAACAGTTACAGGGAGACTTCATGGCTACGGCAGCTCTTGCCCACTAAAAGTAGTACTGTGAGAGATGGCAGTGGCATGGGCAGATACCAAACTGTGCAGTGTAAAACAAATAATGAATACATTAGCAGTATTTGCCTTCTATGAAGATCTTTCCAAGATTGTACAGTAAAGTAGAAAAGCTTCTTAATTAAGTTGCAGCCCTTTTTCTAATCTCTACATCATCACTAAAGGCTTTCATGTGGCTCAAAAATCTGTAGGAGCCAGCTTGCTGCCTCCAGATGTCTCCAGAGGGAGACATCTGGGAAGGCTGCCTGGGCTTCAGAACATACTCAAGTTTTTTAGAGCAGGAATCCTTAATACAAACACCAAGAAGAGATGCCCGTTTAGTAAGGCTGTCTCACAGCTACTGTTTATGTAGCTGCCTCTCCATCATCTTCTAGGTCACATAGTTAGCATGTAGTTAGGGTGCAAGGGTGGGCAGGAACTGCTCAGGTTGCTACAGTCTGAATCACCAAAGTTATTTCCCCCCCCCTTATAGGGCCTGCAACTATTGTATGAGGTGCTTTTCTTTCCCTCTGATGTTGCCTCTTAGACTGTCTGGATCTATACAGGTGGAAGAAATGAGGGAGCAGATGGCTGTGCCTTATAAAAATAGCACTGGGGTAATATAGTGCAAGTGAACTGACACTGAATGACCCATCTCACAGGCCCACTCTTAGTTTACTGTTTTTTTGTAGTAGTATCTGAGATAATCAACAAAACAAAGGACTTGGAGCAATAATATTGCCTATTTGTGCTTTGCTCGTAACAATTGCCTAAGATACAAAGCAAATACAATCTACCAGATGCAGCAAATTCTCTTGAGCCTAAGAAAGCAAAATTGTAATGTTGCAAATGTAAATGCTGGCATTGCAGCTTAATACACATATAAACCGAGCAATCTATATTGTGTGATCATCATTTTTTAAGAAAGGCTGGAGCCCAGAGACTAGCAAACGTTCTCATCTGCAGTGTATCAGCAGTTCTCAGTCTTCAGCTGCTGTACAGATAATAATTCTAATTGAAGAATCATTACATGGATCCATATGTGAATGATAGATGGGCTACAGCCTTTTGTTCATGGTACTTTAAAAATTGAGTTGCTGCTTTTACTTTTATAAGGGGAGATTAGATTGCCTTTTCCTCTCCCCCCCCCCTTTTTTTTTAATGCAACATTTTAATCACCCTGGTCTGACAGGATTTGGAATCCGAAGGGAAAACAATTCCTATAGCTGACAATTTTTTTAAACAATAGCTATTTAAAGCCTTGAATTGGTTACAAAGTGACATTCCACAGAGAACCTTTGTTCAAATATTTTTAATTCTGAGACTTGTGCTTGAAAAATTGTGTTCCATGTGCTCTGTAATAATTGTTTTTCATATAACATACTTTTTTTCCCCTCAAAGATAACAGCATACACTTTAGTGCAGTTTAATAATCTTTTTAAAAAACCATAGTTAAAAAGGCATTTGCTCCATTACTCATCAAGCATCTGTTGTATCAAAGAACTAGTAATATATTTATCTTGATGGATAAGCTTCAGTGTTCTGGACCGAGTTCAGTGTAACTGGACCAAGCTTTCAGTACTCCTTTGGGGATCCTAAAGTCAGGTTCATGATCCAATTAAGATGGGTGTGATAATTATATCTGCTGCTGGACAGGAGTCTTTCATCAAACCATTTCAACTAAATTCAAAGCTGATCCAGTTCAGAAGCTGAATTGATTTCTTAATGTGGATAGTGAAATTTAATTTGCCCTTAGATCCTGTATTCTGATCCAGGCTGAGTCAGTTATAGCAGAATTGTAACTGTTTGATTTTTTAACATAACGTGAAAAGAAAGAATGCAATGGTTTCAGCTGGGTGCTAGCTTTCCTATTACTTGTTCTCCAAGGGCTGCAAACGTTAGACTACCATCTTACACTACTGCTGTTTGGAGGGTGGTATTGGTCATGTATGCATTTGATGACAGCAGCAGAGGTGTATGTGTTAGTCACCTTTTTCTAGGCATCCCAAGTAGGAACACACCACTTCGGAATTCAAGATGAACACGTAGCATTACTACTGATCTGTTTTCTCCAAAAACTTTGAGGCCAATTTCCTGTGACTGAAGTGTACAAGAGGACCACATGGCCAAAATACAGGGAAAAGGAGCAAGGTCACCAACGTTTTTGGTTTTTTCTACATTGGTTATATATGTTTGTCTCTTGTGACATATAAAGCTCATATTGCTATGGAAGCTCATGTAAAGAATGTTTGCAGCCATTCTTGTCCCTTACCTAAACTATTTCTGAGCTACCTCTGTAGGAACTGGGGCAGGCTGCACTGCTCCAGCACTGCAGCTGGTGGTTCACAGGTGTAGCCCTGAGCTCTGGCTGCAGGAGAATTCAGTGCCCAGTAGGGGAAAGCATTCCTGCTTTGCTTTGATACTGGGCTGCCAAGCACATGCAAAGTAGAACTAGTTTGCAGACACTGCTACTGTTGAGGAGTTAAACCTGCAACTTTCTGGAGTCTGAGGAGCTGCAGAAGGGAAAAGAGCTTAGTTTGGTCTACAGTATGTCAATTTGAGAAATGTAGCTGTTGAGGGAAAACGTCTGTTAGTATTTTCTAGAGAAATGTCTTTTTTTAAAAACTGCAACATACTGTATAAACTCTTGATTAAATACAGGTCTGCTTAGTACTCTAATTGTCTTCTGGCTTCTGATTGTATATAGCATCTATTGCAATAGCAAATAGCTTTGTAGGTGGAGAGGCTTGAGATATAGTAAAGACACATTTTTAAATGGAAGATGAGGAAAGTGTCTGTGAAGTCCATAAAAATAGAAATAGCCTGAAATGCTTGCTGTGCAGCTGAGGAGGTGTTGAGTCTCCAGGAGGATCAGAGTATGCATAGTGAAGTCTTGACCTCTTGCACAGTAAAAGCACCAGAGAATACTGTCAAAATGTAGCTCTCATTTCATCACAGTAGTAGCCTGTGCTCTAATACTATGCATTTCCAGTACTCTGTTCTCCCCTCACCCAACTGAGTAATTTTGGATGTGTTTTTTTTAGATTCTGTTGTACTAGTGCACCACAAAAAGGATGGGAAGGGAGGAGGTGTGCCTACCAGTGAATTGCCATCCCCACTGATGCAGAACCTCCTATGCAAGAAGTCAACTGGAGCACACAATGGCAGCAGGTGCAAGTGCACATGCCACTAGCTTTTTTTTGTTAAAGGGTTTATAAGCAGTAAATGGATTTGAATATAATTTTTTAAATAATGTTTTAACTGGTGCCATTAAAACTCATGCTCGTATCCCATGCAGATGGCACAAACTGTCACACTCTGGTTTTCTCTTTGGTTTTGTTTCTAAAAATTTCAGCTGAATGTTAAATCTGTGTCTAAATCTGCTAAAGGATAGCACTTCAAGTTTCAGCAAAGATGAACAGGTTGACCTCGCAGTGCATGTTTTCATTGGGCCCCACAAAGTTAATTTTCCATTCCTGGAGGCATGCATAGGAATTTCAGCCTCACTGATCCAAGGCCTCTTGAAGGGAGATATTTCTCAGTGACTCTTGTATCACTGAGAAAGTGGAGGTCTTTGTGGGCACTTCACAGTGTCTTGTGCTGGCTTCACCTAGTGACTTCTGGATCCATATGCTCATTTACAAGTAAATAGCTTTCCATCTCTTTTTGCACTGAGATGGGCAGTATAAATGCTTCTTTATTGCTTCTACACCCTTATCAGTAGTTATGGCAAGTGAAACACTGCTCCTGCCCCAAGCAAGGCTGTAAGACACGTGTGGATTTGCTGGTGGGGTGGAGCAGGACTGAGGGTGTTTGAGCTCGGATGATGGCACACCTTGTGCCATCCTGAAATGCCAGTGCTCTGCCAAGTGAGGCAGGGCCTGTGGTGGCCCTCCTGCAGGTGTCAGCTAGGCAGGAGTGAAGTATGCAGCTGGCCTTGGGTTGTCCAGTTGGCTGATCTGGGAGGGAGTGGTGTTTTCTCTTTCCTAAATATGATGGCTCTGCCATGGACTCAAAGAAGAGGCAGTAACAATGTATTTTTGTCATGAAAGGCACTAACAATGACTCAGGACTCCTGGGGCACCACTTAGCAGAGCTAAAAGATGCTGCTTTCATTTACTTGCCATATAACTGCATTTCTGAGTCTCCCTGTTTGCTTTGTTCTTGCATAAACCCCTCTCCCTGCATTGCACACCCTAATTTTCCTCTACCTTGCAGTTTTTGTAGATTTTTACATCTATCAAGTGGTGGTAAAACTCAGCTCTTTTGCTGTGAGAGCATTTAGCATATATGCTGCATTTACTTGGCATAAGCATAGAAGGCCATAGTAGGAGCAAGGCAGTGGGGAATCACGCCAGTTGTTTACATCTCCCTCCAAAGGACTGGTAGGTCAAACATCCTTCTCCTGTCCACAATTCTCTGCCATTAACAGCTGTTAGTGAGTGTTAGCGCATCATATTTTTTCCCCTCGAGGCTGAGTACATTATCTCTACAACACTCCAGCACCTTGCTGGGAACATGCCACAGCTCTGTTTTCAAAGTGTTTTGTTAATGCTAGTGACCTTGGTGGTGTGACCACAACACCTGCTTTACCTGATAAGATCATTAATTTTTTTTCTCTTCAGCCTTTGTGTTGAGCATAAGCAAATCTTCATTTGTACCTGGAAAACATTGCCCGAACACCAGCTTACTGGAGCACTGAGCTGTATCTCCCAGTGTTTTTTAATGTGTTAAACAGACAATTAGAAGAAATCACTTCAATAAAGGTAGAATGAACACAAGCCTCTCGTTAGCTGCAATCGAGCAAGATGGCATTGGAATCAATCACATGGCTTTTCAGCTGTCACTCTGCTGCAGCAACAGCTGTCTGTCAGTCAAGGTGACAGCAGAGAGCTGATCTATTCTCTTCTCTGAGCTATAGAGATAAGCTGCACATGCACAATGAATGTGTTCTCAAAATAAACATATTGGGAAGAGCAGAGGGGCTTTTTAAATGATAAATCTTCTCACTCTTCTAACAGTTTCTCCTTCCTGATAGATTGAGAAGTGGCTTAACAGCAGATCCCAGAGAGTCATAATCAGTGGCATGGGCTCTAGTTGGAGGCCTGTCATAAGTGGTGACCCAAAGGTTCAGTACTGGGCCCAGTACTGTTTAATTTATTCATCAATGACTTGGATGAAGGTCCAGATGCCTCCTCAGCAAGCTCATGGATGATAAAAAGCTGGGAGAAGCTTTAGGCTGATGCTGAGTGCAGCTTTGGGCACAGCTGAGTGCTGTGCAGCCCTTCACAAGGACCTGAACAGGTTGGAGAGATGGGCAGAAAAGAGCCATCTGTAATTCAACAAAGGCAAATGCAGGATCCTGCATCTGGGGAAGAATAACCCCAGGGACCAGCACAGGCTTGGGGCCAAACTGCTGGAAAGCCCAACTCCGTGAAGAAGGACCTGGTGGACACCAAGTGTCCATGAGCCAGCAGTGCCCTTGTGGCCAAGAGGGCCAATGGTACCCTGGGGTGCATTAGGGAGAGCACTGACAGCAGATTGAGGGAGGTGATCCTGCCCCTCTACTCAGCCCTAGTGAAGCTCATCTGGAGTGCTGTGTCCAGTTCTGGGCTACTCAGTACAAGAGAGACATGGAACTCCTGGAGCAGGACCAGAGGAGGGTTATGAGGATGATTAAGGGGCAGGAACACCTCTGTTATGGGGACAGACTGAGAGAGCTGGGCCTGTTCAACCCTAAGGAAAGATGACTGAGAGGGGACCTCATCAATATGAGGAAGAACTTCTTTATTGTGGAAGTGGTGAGGTGCTGGAACAGGTTGCCCAAAGAGGTTATGGAGACTCCTTCCATGGAGATACTCAAGAACCATCTGGACACTATCCTGTGCCATGTGCTCTAGGATGGCCTCTCCTGAGCAAGAAGTTTGGACCAAATGACCCACTGTGATCTCTTCCAACCTTACCCATTCTGGAATTCTGAGATTTCTCCTCCTTTTTCAGTTTACCAGGTTGCTGTCACCCCCTGCCTTTTTTCTGAGTGGCTGTGTGTTCTTCTGCTGTTTACCTTACAGATTTGGTTTTCTACATGCTGCTGCTTTGAATTTCTGCGATTCCATCCCACCTTCTGCTGCATTCCACCTTCAATCAAGGTGGGGTCTGTCAGAGGAGGAGACACAGGTGGTGCTGCCTCCAGGGCTAATGTGACCATGACTGTCAGTGCCATGACTGCAGCTGGTGTCCATGAAGTGCTGATTGGAATTGTTTGGATAAGATTTAAATGGGCCTTAAATTCAGCAAGAAGTAGAAGAGCTGTAAGGGCTTGTGAAGGGATTAGCCCTTCTTTAGGCTTTTCCCCAGTCCTTTGTGTAGGCAGGCCTGCAAGGTTTTTGCATTTGTTTTTGTTCCTTTATTGATCAGGCATGAGTTTATTAAATTGTAAGGTGCCTTCAACTTTCCCCTTCCTACTGTTTGTCCCAATTTTGTTGTTCCTACACTGCAGTGCTGATATTATTTTTGTGTACAGGGCAGTGCTGTAGCTCCTTTCTCTCTTCCTCACCCCTATGCTGGCTGGAGAGAAACAGACTTCCTTGGCAGAAATCCTGTGTTTAGGGTCTTGCTGCATGGCCCCATGCTCAAGTACATCCTGGTGATGTGTCCTGTGTGGCAGCAGGGCTGTGCAGGGATTGTAGTTGCTCCTGTTTTTTCTGCCTTATGCTACAGTAACAGGTATTTGTATTTAGGAATCTGTGAGTCTTGGGTGACCTCATTTCCTCAGTAAGACATAGCAGTGCAAGCACTGTGTTGTGAAAGCATAGGGATGACACTGACTCAGAAGACTAATCATGTCACTGGTCCAGAC
The DNA here is from genome assembly GCA_024734555.1 of Trochalopteron elliotii. Taxonomy (NCBI): domain Eukaryota; kingdom Metazoa; phylum Chordata; class Aves; order Passeriformes; family Leiothrichidae; genus Trochalopteron; species Trochalopteron elliotii. The sequence continues at coordinate 49,111 of JANPWX010000413.1, forward strand.
TAAGAGCACATATGTCATGAGGGACTTGATTCAAGGCTTCCAAAAAGACCAGTAGAAACTCAGAGTGGCATAAAAAGGGGAGAGCTGATCTCAGAGAAGCCTTTGCATGTACAAAAAACTCATAAATGTTTTCATTTAAAAATTCAATTTCATTCTTTATTTTCTCGTTTTGGTTGTACAACACTTACACGTGTCTTTTATTTTGCCTGAGGTCTATAAAGCCTGAAGTGGAAAGCATGGATTTTTCCATCAGTCTGTAAGATGGACCTGAGTAAGTATCTTTCCCTTTTTATAGTTAACAAGGACAAGACAGCAGGATCCCTTCAGAAGGCCAATTGCCTTTCATGTAGCTGTGCCAGATATGCCCTTTGGCTCTATCTCAGAAGCTCAAAGCAGCAGGTCAAAGCGTGATGTACAAGATAGGTAGCTCAGGATACAAACCATCCCTGTCCTTGCCTCTCTCTCTTTCACATGCAGATTGCTTCAAATCTTCCATTTTTAACTGTTTTCTACTGAAACAAGGATAAATACTTTTTTTTTTTTTTTGCCTGAATAATGTTTAGTTTTGTGAAATAGGATCCCTGAGACTAAATACCATGTTATGGCAATATATGGGAGTAAAATCAGCAGCTCCCAAGTTGCAGGCTACTGGGTTTGACTAGATAGCTCCTTCAATAATTTCAAATGACCTAAGGTAAAAGGAGCTTAGAAAAGATCTCTGGTTTCCTTCCAGAGGGGTGGAGGAGCAGTGAAGAGACACTGAGCCATCGCCATTTCTGCTGCTCTCAGTTTATTGAACATGCACTGCAAGAAAATGTCAGTTTTCAGGACTATCAACAGATACTTCAAATAATTTAAATAATATCTCAGCAATTACAGTTACATAGCCTCTTGCATGCTACCAATCCTACCTGAAGTCTATGGTTTTAGGAAAATTTATTACAAGTTGCTGAAAATTAAGCAAATAACTTATCTGCATTATAAAATGTTATTGTTTTTTAAGCTGTTACTTGTAGCTTTCCAGAAAACAAGGTGTCTAAAATAAGATTTTGTCAGGAAAAATTTCAGCGCTATCAGTTAATCTGAAACAGTAATTCTCTCTCTGGTTTTATCTCAGGATAAATCTTTTCTTTTTAACACACAGAGTGCAGAGCAGAAGCATCATATGCTGCATCTATACACAGAGATTTGGGTTATTTTCCAAAGCATTTATAATTTTCGTCCAAACTTAGGTTGTTGCTGAGGTCTGCTTTCAATTTTACTGCAAAGTCTCAACAAAGCAAACATTATCCAAACTGGTCGTTTCTAAGATTTTTTTTTTTTTTTTTAAATCCTACTAAGAAAGTAGTTTGAATCATTAAAATATAGGTAAGTATAGGACTTCACATAAGTCCTGGTCATCTAAGCTACCATTCATCCATACCTACACAAGATTTCCCTTGAGATTTCCCATTTTCCAAGAACACTTTCAGTATATAAATACCTTTCCAAGTTTTTTGCAAAATCCAGATAATAATTTAGTTATATTACCTTATATGATGGTTATATTATCTCTTTATACATAATCATATTGTGGTTATCTAATATTTGATAGAATTAACAACTGCGTTCAGAAATGTCAAACAGAAGAAGATTAAGCTGCTTTTCCTCCTCAGTAATCTGCAGCTGCAGTAGACGGAGACACGAGGTGTGGCCTGTGTGTCTCAGGGCAGTTGTGTCGGTGCGGGGCGGGAGCGCGGGCGGGTCACCGACCGCTGCCGCGCAGCTGGGCCGAGCACAGGCAGGCCCCAGCAGAATTGCTCCCTCTAGCCTGTATCTGTCATTTAACCAGCTGTTAAATCAGTGAAAGATAACTAAGGCAAGAGATAAAACAATGCTCTTTGGGAACACCATTGAACATATCCAATTATACGTTAATAGAGCTTGCAGGAACACGGCCTGATCCTAGCAGCTGCTGACAAACAGCAAATGAACTTCAAGGAAAGCTGAGGCTCTTGCTGGTACTTGGCATCAGCCTGGGCATCAACTGCAGCTCCTGACAGACCTTAATCAAGTCTTTCCACATCAGCTTTTCCCACTAGTGTTTAACCTGTCTGAACTGCACACAAGTCTGCTTCCTGTGAGTGGAGGTTTCTAGCAGGCTAGCCATAAAAGAAAAAGCACCAAAACAACAAACTCAAATACACACACAAAAAAAGGCAAATAAAGGAAGATGGGCACAGAGAATAGACAAATTAATTGCACCATGTCCAAGCTACATGTGCTGGAATAGAAACCCCTTTACTGAGGGTAATCATCCAGTAACCACTCCTATAGCAATGATAAGTGATAACTGAGGGCCCCTAGAACAACCCAAGAAGTCCTAGTTTATTTCTAAACAGCTCCTAAGAGCACTGATGCTATGATGGATGGCTTCTTACTTGAAACCTTCTTTCCCAAAATGCACAAGACTGTCAATATTTATAAGCTTTACTCACACAAGTCAGCAAATATAATAGGCAAATATGCAGAGAAAAATGCATTTTGATTGATTAGACACTTTGGAGAGAAGACACCAAGTTCTGTATTACAGATATTTATCTTGTAGTCTTTTCCACTCTGCTGGTTGTTAGTGCATATGGAGAGTTTTGTTTGTATTTTTAAATACTGGTAAGTGTGAGACACAGGGGAAAGGTTTTTCTGTGGATTTTCTCTAATTTTAATTGAAATTATGTCAGATGTAATGCTGATCGAATCATGTCTTGTTAAAGCTCAAACCTATATATTATTCAAGTATTTAGGGCATTATCTAGAATTGACATCAACTATGCCACAGGAAATGCAACTAAGATTCCCATCTTTATAAATACTTCAGGTCTCCATTATAAAAACAGACATCATAGTAGCAGCAGCTTTTCTCCTTTATCTACATAAGTGTAGCTGGGAATATGCCAGTGTTTTGCTACCCCAAATGGTCACCAGCAGGTGGTGCTACTCTTTCCGAATTCAATCCAAGATTCTTCCTGTTTGTCTCAAGTAAATTCTCCCGCATGCATCATCTTCCTGACAAATCTTTCTCAAAGCCTTTCGTTAATAAATACACAATTCCCAACAGATTGATCTCATATTTTCATACTCCTTCTTTGCTGCTCTGACCTTTAGTTGCTCTTGCACACTAGTCTTTGGTTTTTCCCCATGCTCCAGTCTTTTGCAGCCAGCTGTCAAGCAGGAACTTCTGGGAACGTGATTCCCACACCTAGAGCTTTGGCCGCACTCCCAAAGAGCTTACCTTTGTCTTCATTCAAAGTTCTTTTATTATGACTGTATTTTTCCATTCTTTCTGAAAATGGGTCTTAACAGTGCTCCAAAACAAATGAATCATTTTCACTCAAAGTCATCTTTAATAGAACTTTTCTAAAATTCTGCTTTTGAATGTAAAAGCAAAAATTTAAAGAAAGGAAAAGGTTACATAAATATAAAGAAAAATCTGTCAAATGGTGTAGAATAGCTCTGGTGATATCAGTCTTTTATCTTATGCAAGGATATTATTTTTGCTCATTGATTCAGACTTCAAACTAATAGGTGTATTCTGCTTTCAGTGAGTGGTTCAGGGCAATATCCCATAACTCCAGCTTGCAGTTATCATAGTGAAGATTCTCCGGATGGAGCTCATGACGTTAGATTTGCACTGACGGGGAGAGCCAGGCTTGTCGCTATCCAGCTGTCAGCACAGCACTTTATGTTGACCTGAGCCCTGTGCAGGAGCCGGGAAGTGCCAGAGACAGCTGGACCAGTGGGACCACATGAGCCAAGCCTCCACATTGGAGAACAACACGCCTCCTCTCATGGCTGTGATACTCAGGGTGTGTGCTTGCATTTATAATAGCTTTGGTAAGACTTTTTTCCAGTGCTGCCTACAAAAAGCAATAGGCTTAACTCTAAGCAAATGCTGACTGGGGTACTTCTGACAGCCTGGAGCAAGGCATACCCTGTAAGAGGAGGAAAGCTGCCAATTCCAGCACCCCTGCAGTAAAGTATGGTCTGTCCATGTCCTTCAGGTCCCTCTTGATGACTCTTAGAGGGTATTTCTAGGCCAGAACACTTTTGGTAAGAGACTGTGTTCGTAGAGGTTTGAATCCTAATTGCCAGAAAAAAACAAAAACAAACCCAAAAACCACACACACACACACACACACACACACACACAAAAAAAAAAAAAAAAAAAAAAAAAAAAGTACTTCAGATCATAGAATTTTAAAATCATAGAATGTTAAGGGGCTAGAATGGGCCTATAGTTCCAAGCCTCCTCTGCAAGGGGCAGGGATACCTCCCACTAGACCAAGTTGCTTATCCAACCTGGACTTGCACACTGACAGGGTTGGGGCATCCACAACCTACCCGGGCAACCTGTTCCAGTGTCTCACCACCCTCACAGTAAAAAATATTTTCCTGGTATCTAACCTAAATTTCCCCTCTTTCAATTTGTGCCCATTACTCCTTGTCCTCTCACTACAGTTCCTGATGAAAAGTCCCTCTCTGACTTCCCTGCAAGTCCATTCAGATACAGGAAGGTTGTTATGAGGTCTCCACACAGCTTTCTCCAAGCTGAACAGCCCAAACCTTCACAGCCTGTTGTCACAGGGGAGGTGCTCCAGTCCTCCTACCAACACCATGATCCTCCTCTGGACTTGCTCCAGCAATTCCATGTTCTCCCTGTGTTGGCAACACCAGGACTGTACACAGTACTTCAGGTGGGGTCTCACAAGGGCAGAATGGAGCAGGAGAATCACCTCCTTTGACCTGCTGCCACTCTTCTTTTGATACAGCCCAAGATTCTCTTGGATTTCTGACCTGTGAGTGCACATTGTTGGCTCATGTTAAGATTTTCATCAACCATCACCCCCAAGTCTTCCATGCAATTCTGTGCTCTCTGACCCTTTTGAATGTCATCCCTAGCACCTAGAGTATATAAAAGGTAGCTGCCAGAGTCCTTCTGACCTTAGAGGTATAGATACTCTGAGCCCTCTAACATGTCCAAAGGGTGGGAGTGCTTCACTTGGAGGTGCAGGCAACCATGGAAGGTCCCTGGCTGGGCCTCACCTGGGGAACCTGTGCCATACACTTGGAGAGCAGCAGCATCCTTGGAACACTTCTCTTTACCTCTTGAATTATGAGGCCAGAGGTTGTCAAGCTACTTTTTCCTTCTGCTCAGCTTAATGAATGTTGAGGGGATTTTTTTTTCTCTGTTTGTCACACCTGGAAGGATGAAGTACATCTCTCCTCTTCCAGGGAGGAGAAGACTCTAAGCCTCAGGGTAAGACTCTTCCCCCAAGGCATAGAGAATCTTTTGGGGCAATACTGAGAATAGATTTGTCATTTCCTCATTGAATGATGATCAGAAAAGCATTGTATGAGGGAGGAACATGGTGGTTATCATGATATTTTAGAAACAGTGTCTGGAACTGCATTTTGTGAATGTCTTCGTCCCTTGTTATTTTAGGATGCTTTAAGAAAATAGAGTTATTCAAGGCTTTCATAGGGACAGAGGCCAATAAACACCCCATTTCTGCATCACCTTTGAATTTAAACATGCCTGAAGTGGAACCCTAAGTTTTGGGCAGTTTTGGACACAGGCACCTTTTGACCTTAGGACCCACCAGAATTGGGCGACAACAAAGTTATTTGACAGGTGGCCACTTCACTGTGGGAAACTATATTCTGTAGATGATGCCCAAATTCCCAAGCCATGCAGCCTGTTTGACTTCAGACAAGGCACAAGAAGGTATGCATCTATCATCAATCTCACATCTCTAAGTCAGGTTTTCTTTCTTTTCCCTCCAGCCTGCCCTGAGTTAGTTGTTGTTACTGATCCATCCTCCTGCCTGTGGGAAGGAAGTGTCTTGTGCCCTCCAAGGTCCATCTGATACATTACTGAAGTTTCAGTTCTGCACCTACACCCTGTATAGGGAGGTATTACCTTACTTTCCCAGCCTGTCTTTTTGAGTTTAATTGAAAAGTACAGCTCCTAAACTGCAGCTTCTAACATGTGTGCATTGCCCTAGATAAGATCTTGCTGACCCTGTAGGACACTCCACAATAAAAGGAATTGTTTTGTTGCATGAGTATGATTTATGAGTATTGAAAAATAAAAAGGATCCTAGCATGGGAAATAGAAATCTGATATGAGGAAAATAGATATTGTTTGGCTACACACTGGGAAACATTGACATTCTTGTTACAGCTCTGGAGAAACTGGATCAGTTTAGCCACATGATCCAAAACATAATGAGCCTACACATTAATTTTAAAGATGTCAGTAAATCAGTAAGCATCTTGAAGGGTGCAACAAATGTCCCGAGCGTGAATATTCATCTACGTCTCTGACAGGTTTCATACAAACCTGGCTGTTTTACAGAAATTGGTGAAGCAAACATCTTTCACTTAGTATCAGCACCAGATTCAATGTATGACATATGTAAATTCACTGAAGAAACGGAATCACCTGTGAAGAGGAACTTTTATGATCCTTAACTATAGATGTAAGGGAAGGGTAAAACATAGAACTGGGCAGAAAGCTAGACCTACCTGAAATAAGTATGATCCCAAGAAAAAGACCAGAACGGCAATTTTGGAAATAGGCTGCCTGGAAGAGGCTTGCTAGAAGCACAGAAACTATCTTTGTTTTCTTAATCCCTCCAGTGCCCAAAGGAGCAGGACTCAGAAATTTTGTTAGAAACAACATAGCATCCATTTCTCCTCAACAGAATAACTTGAAAAGCCTCCACATTTTTGGCCAGGAAGAGTTTTAGATTTGCTGCTTTGCAGCTGCTTCAGGGTCAGCTTTTTATACATTTTGTAACAGCATCCTTTTTTTCCCCAGTTTATTCCATTTTTCAGGCTTTTGCCTAGAACTGGTACATATTGTCACTCCTCTGCCAGGTAGGAACAGATTTGAAGCTTTGCAGGCTGGTGTAGAGCAAGAAACCTGTTCTGCAGGAATACATTTTTAAATATCTTTGTTTTACCTGCAGATATTGTGTGTGCAGGTATAGACAAAAATAGATTCAAGAAAATAATTTGTTGAACTATGAGGCCCCAACAGCACCTTGTGGCTCCTGCTGCACAGCCCCCAGTGCTGTCCAAGCCTTGTTTTTCTCTTTATAAATCACTGGCCTGTACGGATCACTACGTGTTTAGTGGCTTATTTAATGTTGGTAGAGACTGAAGATAACAAAGGCTAAAATAGAGATGTGCAAATGATTACTTAGTACCATTAAATTTAGTGTCTTTTCTGCTAATAGATAAGACAATTTCTGTCTAAAATATTTTTGACTCAGTTGTAGACTATAGCAACAAAAAGACATTTTTAGGTCCTTCTGCTGTTTCCAAGTTCAGATGCTTTTTTCCCCACTGCTTTATTTCTTTGCTTTGTACTAGAAAGTTTCAGCATTTTCTCTAGTTTTTCCTGTTTCTTGTGCTGGTTTCTGTGTTGCTTACCGGCCAGCAGTAGTTCTTGGACCAGCATAAAAGGAAAGTTTGGTGAGTTTCAGTCTCAAGCTGTAGCGTGGTCTGAGGCTTGGAAGAAAGAGCAGACCCTAGGTGTGGGTTGAGGAGGTTTTATTCCAGTGAACTCCACGTGCCAGAGCGAGTTTTGGGCCTTGGTTCTCTCCTTAAGTATCCAGGGCGCAGCCTGGGCAGGGGAGAACTTCGGGCCAATGGGGGGAAAGGAAGGGGGTGACTCAGAACAGGGGTGCTTTACACAACAATGGGAAAGGTGGGTGCTTCAGCACCTGGTCAAATGGGAGAACATCTTCTCTCAGGTCTATCAGGGCTATTGGCAAGGTGCTCCCTCTAGGATTATACCACAGGGAATTGGAGGTGGGGGGGTTGAAAGGGATATACCAATGCAAACAAATAAGCAAAAAACATGTACAACTTGGAAAAACCCTAATCATGCACTGCAACAGTTTCTCAATGTTCTTAATGTAAACTCCAATAATAAAATACCAATAAAAGCTAAATTCACACTCCAGATGGGATTTTATCATATACTTTCTATTAATTTCCAAGTCCCTACCCCCAAATCTACAAATAGGAAATCATTAATGCCAAGGGATTTTAAGAGAAGATACAGCTGGTGGTGTCTCCCAACCTTCACTCACATGATAGTCAAATGGAAATAATACTTCCAATTAATTGCAAAGGGGTTTATTATCTAAGCTTTATGCAAAAATTGTTACCTGTCCAATTACTTTACTGTGGAATTGCTAAAAAACTGTATTTTTGCTCCAGTCCATAAGAGCTATTGAATAGGCTTAATGGTACTCTTAAGACTTTATGAGAGACAGGAGGGCTGATGACACATAATCAGAATATCAAAACATCACTGATAGACTCAAGAATCAATTACCTACCCTTTACAAACAGTTCTCTATTCCTACCTATTCATCCAAAGACAGAGGACAAGTTGCTCTGTCAGCTGGGTGCCAGAGGCAGTGGCACAGGTGCTGTGCTCAGTGGCTTGAGGGGATTGCGCAGCAACACCAGGCACTGATGGACAATGGGGGCCTGGCCTGCTTCTCCCCCTGCCAGTGTAGGCAGTTTGACATGAGTGGGGTGAGTCCTTCCCTTGCCTCCCTGGAGCACACATGAAGCATTTCAGCCCTGGTGGCACAGGGGACTTACCTCAAGGGCTGCAGTGAGCATCACACCTGGACACAGCAAGGCTTCCCCACCCCAAACAGAACCTGTGGCTGAGAAGTGCATGCAAAGGGAGATGTGATCAGCTGCTTTTCCACCGAACAGCCTCTGTCTTGCACTTAGTGGGCTTCAGTGAATCAATTCAGAGTTCCCAAGGAGTTAAACATAGATATAATTCCTTCTCTCTTAACAGGCTGGGGATCTGCGGACAGGGTTCAGCCACAATGCTAAAATACCATTCAAGCAGAAATGTCACGTTATTTACTTGCTAAAACAATGCTCTTATTGCAAAGACATGTTAGGAGTGAAAATATGACAGCATCTATTTTAGGTTGTCATTGATCTTTAATTTGCTATGACCTGAAGGTTTTCCATGTAGTCAGTGCTTTTTGGCCAAAATATATGACTGCAGGGAAATGAGTAAATGAGTGCCAGAGATGTTCTTTTTTTTCCTATGAAAAGACTGAAATTGCTTTGTGTAAATGTGTGGAAAATGCTGATATTTTGTTTCTATAAATACTTTGCCTCCTGCGTGCTGTATTTCATTTGTGCTGTTTCCTAGGAGTATTTGGCTTCTTATCACTTTTACACAGTGTGCTGAATACAAATGAGCTACAGTTTACCCAGCAACCAAGCTGTGGAGCATTTGTGGCTGTTGTGCATTTCCTGAGCAAGAGTAACTACTGAATGAAGCAGATTACCCTGTAGCCTTGCAAAACATTGAGGATTATAAAACATGCATTTAGTGGATAAATACACAGAGGAAAATGCACAGACGATCTCTGTTTCTATATATATGCATGTGCGTATACATGAATATATCTGGGTGATGCAAAAAAAACCCTGAAATAATCCATCATTTTTAATGACAATTTAAATATAGGGGAAGCAAAAAACCTCAAAATTGCATCTCTTATTCTGAGTGATACAACCTACAACCAGGTTCCTTGTTTATGGAGTCTATAACCAAGGCTCCATTACCACAGACTCCTGTGATCACGGGATGATTCACATTGAAAGGATCCTCAGGAGATCTCTGGTCCAACCTCGGCTCAGAGCAGGGCCAGCTGTGAGGTTAGACCAGGTTCCTCAAGGCTTGATATAGTTGTTTCTTGAAACCCCTGAGGATGGAGACTGCACAGCCTCTCAGAGCAGCTGCCCCACTGTCTGATTGTCCTCGTGGGGAAAATCTTTCTCCACACATTCAATCTGAGCCTCTCTTGTTTCATTATCTGTTCTCTCTCTCTCCTACCATGTGTCTCTGTGGGTTAAAACCCTGGCCCTGCTTCTTTGATGGTCTCCCCACAGATGCTGGGTGGCTGCTCTTAGGTGCCTGTAAAGCCATCTCTTCTCCAGGGTGGACAAGTCCAATTTCCTCAGCCTGTCCTCAGAAGGAAGTGCTCCATTCTCCAACCAGCCTGTAGGCTCTTGCTGAACTCACCCCAGCTCATCATCCTCTTCCTTTTATTTGAAAGGGTCAAAGCTGGGCACAGGACTGCAGACATAGTCTCACTACTGATGAGTAAAAGGGCTACTCCCTTGATCTCCTGGCCACACTCTCATTAATACAGCCCTGGTAACCCCTGGCCACATTTGCTGCCAGGGTACACTGCTGGATCGTGTCCAGCTTGTACCCACTGACACCCCCAGATCCATCTTGGCAGAGCTGCTTCCCAACCAGTTGGGCACCAGTTGTGTCCCTACAAGAGATTGCTCCTTCCAAAGTACAGAATGTGGCATTCATCCATGTTGAATTTCAGGACATTCCTGCTGGACAATTCCTTCAGTGTGTCCAGGTCCTTCTGGATGGCAGACCTGCCATCCCATTTACTGAATGGTGCAGCCATTTGGTGTAAACTTGATGAGAGTGCACTCATGGTGTCATGGGTGAGGATGTGAAACCTGACAGGTCCCAGGACACGTGCCTGCTGCACTTCACTTGTTACTTGCCTCCAGGCACAGGATGTTTCATTCACTCTACCTTGGAGCCCAACCATCCAAGCAGCTTTCAGACACCAGTTGCCCACCCATCCAGACTCCCTTAGATGCAAGAATATCACAGGAGACAGTGTCAAAGCCTTGCTAATGTTCACATAAATACCATCCATTGAAGAAAAGCGTTCCTGGAGAACTCCATGATTTTTTCAGTGACCAAAGTTTGGCTAACTGGCTTGTATTCCCCAGGTTATGCTTTTGGTCTTTTCTGAAGATAGGTGCAAAATTTGCTTTCCTCCAGATCTTAGGAACCTCTCCTTCTCCCCAAGACCTCTCAAAGATGACAGAGAGTGACCTTAGCAGGGTAGCAGCCAGTAGAGTGAGCAACCTTGGATGCAGCCCATCAGGTCCCATGGACACCTATGGTCCAAGTTCACTTGAGATTCCTGACTCAATCCTCACCTTCTGCTGATCCTCTCCTCCTCCCACCCTCTGCACTTCTGATGCATTTTGGCAGTGGGGTGAACCAAGATGACAGGTTCACTTTGCTGGGGAGGGGACTTCCTAGTAGAACCAAGAGGAAAGATTCAAATTTTGTCAAGAGCACTTTGAGTGAACACGTTTTCACAAGACTTTGGGAAACATCAGGAAGCTTTCCCCAGGCTGGGCAATCAGCCGTGGGCAGGGGAGGGATAGAACAGTGCACTCAGAATTACACACCTGAAGTTATCATCCAGGTCAGTCTGATCTTTTTGTCACTCAAAGCTTGAGCAAGGACTTTGTGTTGCCTTGAGAGGGAAATGGCAGTGTAAGCACCGAGGTCCTCAGCACTTCCCATGAGTATGTCATTTCTTTAATTGCTAAAATACACATATGGATATGCCAGATCTTATTTTACAGGAGTGTTTGTAGTATCTCAAAGCAGTTTAACTGAGTCTTGTTGAACTGGCTGACAAATGTAATATAGATGCACTTAGCAATTTTTTGCTTAGACTGTAGTCAGTGCTGTAATTTGCCAAGGTGGGCAATGATGTTATGATTATTGTAAGTTAAAGGTCTACATATCATGATTTTACGTGATCTACTTAATACCTGGCATTTCAAACCTACATTCTTTGCTCTGGTACATTGGGATAGGCTTTTCAGTGCACTGGATTAGGTTGTACATTGTATTAAAATAGAAACTTATTTTATAAATATAAAATATTCCAAAATATTCTAACATAATGCAGCATCATTAAAAACAGAACATAATAAGGGGAAATACTACTTCATCCTTTAGCACAGTGGTTACCACTCATGATTTCTGTGGGACTGGCACAAGAGAAAACGAAGGGAGAGACTCACATTGAAATGAGTACAAAACAGCAAGAGAGGGCCACCTTCTATCCCGGTGCTTTCCATGCTGGCAAGACAAGTGGAAGAGCATCCAGCAAGGACCAACCCACCTTCAGGTAATTGCTTTATGAGGACAGAGCTGACAAGGGAGCACAAGTCTCTACAAGTATTTCAGAGTATAAATGCTGTGGTGGGAATGGAGAAGGACATGTAAGAGAAAGGAAGAGGCAGAGCTTGACCAGGCCCCCAAACCCTTTCTTCAGCACTGCCCCTTCACATTTCCAGCAGCATTCAGCATGCCCAGGCTGCACAAGACTGAAACCACATAGAAATTAGGAGGAAGAAGAGAAAAATCTAGCAAAGATGGCACCAAATGCTGTGTTGTCAATAATATACCCAAGCTGTTCTGCATCTCTTTGTGTGATCTTAGACTGTTCTGCCTGTCCTCATCTGCTGAAATGAGATTTGACTTTCCTGAAATGCAGCAAATATAACACTGTTTAGCATCACTAAACCTGTGTTAGATTAAGTCTGATTGGTGTTTAAAACCCCCAATATCTGTCATTTGATGGACATTATCTTAAGGTTAATCTCAAATGTGCAGGAGCCAATATAGGGTCATTTTCAGGGAGATTGGGACTGCAGAGGGTTTGTCCTCTACCAAAATACAGTGACTGTCTGTTCTGCAAGGGTGCTGTCCAGCAATCCTGGTTCGAGTGGCAAGGTTGGAAGTAGTTCAGTGCATATGAAATCAATAAACAGAATTGGGGTGAAATGGTCAAGGAACTGCAGTTGATCAAATGGCAATTGATAGAATTTATTACCTGACTGTACAATTTGTCCATAAACAGATATATACAAGGTAAAATCTAGCGTTCTGTTTAATAGTCCTTTGCCATGATTCCCACAAAGTCTGCTTTCCTTCTTCCAGATCCTCCCTGTCTCTGTGGGTTATCTGAAATTATGGGGTATTTAAGGATTTATTTTCATGTGCCTATGTTTTTGAGGGGCTGCAGATTATCTGAGCTTTGTCCAAACATGGAAAAAAAAATACAGTAATTCTGTTTCATTGAATTCAAAGGACATAATTCACCCAGAAGTGGACCACTTTTTCTGTAGCCAATGCCATAGTCTTTCTGTCCTTTAAAATATAAAGGATGCATTTTTCTTTCATTTACAAGTATAAATTAGAAATATTTTCTTCTTTAATTTAAGGTGGAAAGAGAAAAATTAAAATCCCTTGTTGATTTTCTGGGAAGTTAAGTGGTCAAAATTCATATCAAATTTCATATGAAATGCAGCCATCATGCAAATAACAAAATCTCTTTTTCTCATAGAATTGTCATCCTTTCTATGGTGTTTTTCTTTTGCCTGATGTCCTAAAGAAATGAGACTTCTCTTACTGCCTCTATTTGCATTTGTGCCTGTTTGCCAGGACCCTTTGATAACTTTGGACTCACTGAGTTTAAGCCAGTTTGGAGAGAAGGATGGAGGACACAGACATCCTGAGCTCCTGCTCAGGGAGCTGGTGAGAAGAAGAGATGAGGGGCAGGCAAGGAGCATTCAAGCTGCCCCTCCTTCTGCTCAGCCTTTGCAGTACCAGCACTTGGCAGCAGCTGGGCTTGGCACACCCAGAGTACTGTGCCAGCTGGAGCTACTTCCAATTTCTTGCCCACCTGACAGGCACAGGGATGGGGCACTGTTGGAAGGACAGTAATCATTGCATGAGCTCACTGAAACTGGCATAGCGACCAAGTGCAGATCCCAAGTGGATGAGGACACAGGGAGGGAAGGTTCATGGAGATGTGGGTACACAGCCTTAGTTCAGACTCCATTAATTCTGCTCTTCAAGAAACAATTTGCAACTTCCTTGGTCTCTCAGGGATTCACAAGTGAAGGAAAAAGGAAGACATGTGGGTTGTTATGTTTCTTATGTTTTTTATTCCTTTTATTCCTATGGTGCTAGAATATTATTAATACCTCATCTCAAAAAGTCTGTTTGTAGGGTAGGGCTGTAGGTGAGATTATGTGTGAAAATCTCTGGGCCATCCCAACTTGTTCTGCCTGTTCCTCTTTCCACAGTGATTCCTTTCCAGATCTGGGGATTTGGAGCCACCATGAATCTCGGCTTAGGGGCCTTTAAAAAAACATGAAAATGTGAGCAACACATGTAAGCAAGTCTTCTTTTTCTGGTGTGGTGTGAATAACCACCTTCACCTCCCAGGGCCCGCAGCACGCCACTGGTGTAAGAGACTGGAGTTGGGGAGCATTGTGTCAGTGCAGAGAACATGCTAATTCTCCCAGTGTAGGATCTGGAAATCTGTACTTTTTTTTGATTTCTGAGAATATTTTTTTAAAACAGTTTTCATAAAAACCTATCCTGTAGTGCTACATTTCAACAAAGCAAATTGCTTCTGTGCTTCTTTAAAGGAAAACTGCAGTAACATACCAGGTGTGCAATCTGGACTAGAAATCTTCAGAAGTCAAGAGCAAAGGACATTTAATCCTGACCAAGCAGACTAAACATTTGGTCTGAGAGCTGGAGAAAATTCAAGATAATAATAACATGCTCTGCATGTTGCAGTACATCTCCTCTAGCAGTTGGAGTCCAAAAAGGTCACATCAACCATGAGTGAAGAAAGGAAAACACTCAGCAAGATGAATATTACACAGAGCATTAATTTTTCCATACCTTCTCCCACAGCAGGGTCACAAGCAATTAAGGGTCCTCATAGTGGGAAAACTTCCACTGAAACACTTTACTCTCATCCACAATTTTTAAAAAAATGTCTTACTTTGGAGAGGTGGTGCGTTGTGATCCAACAAAACTCATTTTTATTTGTAAACTACCCTAGAAATAAAATTTTCTCAGATAAAAGGTTGACATGTTTTTCCCTTCCATGCTGTCATTTTGTATGGGGTGATGTGATCAGCAGCCTTCTATCTATAACTGTCCACTTCTGTCAAGTTACAGAATAAAATACAGTCAAAGCCTCTATGTTAATACTTAATAAAGCAGAGTGTTATGAAAAAGGAATCAAAAAGTGAAAATGAGAACATGTGAGAAATGCCTTCCTGAAGAAACAAAGCTGACAACTTTCACATCAAGATATTTCTTTTAATATTTATGTGCTTCTAAATGCTCTTCTGATTTATTTTCTCTTTGCAATTCAAGATAAATAATCTGAAATTTTGGAAAAGAAAAAGAGCTGTTGTGTTAGAAGAAATGACAGTGATAATGTCATACATCAGTGTCGAGATGTCTCAGCCATACTCACCTGGTGTTTTCCACTTAACGTCCAGTTGGAAGATCCCAAGAACCATTGTACAGCTCTGCACTGGGGTGCACACTGAGTCCCAGGGGATCCCCATGTTCCCCTGCACTCTCAGTTTTGGTGACTCTTTTAAAGGCATGGCACAGCCTTTGCACCTCTCCTATCTGTTCAGGTTTTTATATCATGCCTGCTGACATGCTGTCTGAGTTCTTCTTTGCCCATCTGAAATGCCATTTTATCTATAGGTATTGAATAGCACAATCTTTCATAGGCAGCCAACTGCATTTATTTGTGGCATGACTTAAATGGATGCTCCTGCAAGTCTACATAAAAAATCACCTAAGCCTATGAGCTGGAATTTGAAGGAAAGCAGCAACATGCACATTTCAGTATTATTTCTCATTTTTTAATGTTCTGTTTCAACATCAAATTCAATTTTCTTTTGTCTTCTCAAAAAAGAGAGAAGATTTCATTTTTATACCACTGCATTTTTATATTGCTGCATGAATAAAATAAGCATCACTTTTTAAACCAAGTAATATTTTAATATTATTTAAGGTAATTTACATGTGCTTATCTATATGCATATTTGTATTTTTAACCCCTCATATACCTGATTTCTGTCAAGTGAATTTTCCAAAACAATCACTTATTTTTAATTTCAGCAGGACAGGACCATCTGCTGTGTCCTGCTGGTGCTCCAGACTCTCTCCTCAGCCTCTGATAAAGCCCTCACTCTCCACACTGGTGCCTTCCTTTGCAGTACCCTGGCCCTGCTGCACCTGCCTCTCATTCCACCTCATCCTTCTCCAGCTCATGAGGAACCCCCCTTGACACTTTCAAGACCACCAGCAAGGGTGGCCTGTGCCTGGCAGCTCCTCACTGAGGGCAGCAGGGATGTTGCAGATGAGGCTGCATGGAACACCCCAGATGGAGACAGCAGGAGAAAATCCTTCTTCTTCTTCCATGGGGAGATAGAGAGGATCACCAAATAAATTGCATTAAAATCAGTTAAATCTGAAGACATCTTGTCTGCAAAATTAATTGTGGACAGTGCTAGGAGATAAATAGTTTTCCATTTTGAAGTGTCCTGGGATTTTTAGATGTCTGTGTCTGCAGGAAACAGCTTAGCATGAGTGAAAGTCGAAGAACTGAGTTGTGGAGTTGGGGTCCTAGCTTTGTGTCTTTCAGAGAAGGTGCTTTACATACCAATATGGCATTTGTAGACATTTAATCCCTGTAGCAATACTGAACCCCGAAGCCATGTTTCCTAACCGAATGCTGAGCGTCACTTGGAAAGGGTGAATGTATCAAAGGCTTCCCAAAGTGGCATCCTGGCCAGCCACAGGAGTCACACTTCATGGAGAAATGTCTTGTCTGGTTCACGGGAGCATCATTACTTTGTTGCTGTTTTGGGGAGTTAAGAATCATAGAATAACTCAAGTTGGAAGGAACTGATAAGGATCACCAAGTCCAGCTCCCTGTTTCTCATAGGATTACCTAAAACAAAACCATACAATAAGTGGCATCCAGATCCATGTTCCTCAAGCCCTGTCAGGCTTGGAGGCATGACAGCTTCCTTGGGGAGAAGTGATTGAGCACTTGAGTTAGTACCCTTTTCCTAATGGCCAGCCTGAGCTTTCCTTGATTTCCTTGTGTCCTGCCACTGATCACCAGAGAGAGTTCAGCATCTGCCCCTTTGCTGACACGTCCAGGGAGTTGTAGGTCATCCTCAGCCTTCTCTTCTGCAAGCCAAACAAACACAGCAACCACAGCCACTCCTCACTAACTCTTGACCTCAAGAACTTTCACCATCCTGGTTGCTCTCCTCTGGACACAGCCTCATAGCTTTTTATCTTTTCTTACATTGTGTCACCCAAAGCTGCCCCCAGCACTGGAGGTGAGGCTGCCCCAGCTCAGAGCAGAGCAGGACAATTCCCTCCCTTGCCTGGCTGGCGATGCTGGGCCTGATGCACCCCAGGACACACTTGGCCCTCCTGACTGCCAGGAAGCTGCACTGCTGATCATATCCAACTTTTCACTGACCAGGATCCTCAGATCTCTTTCCACAGGGCTGTTCTCCAGGCTCTCATCCCCTGCTTTGTATGTATAAGGAGGATCACCTGTCCCAGGTGAAGAATCTGTCACTTGCTCTTGTCAAATTTCATATGCTTGGTGACTGCCAGCCCTCTGGTCTTACCCACATCCCTCTGCAGGGCCTCTTTACCCTGGGGGGAGTCCACAGCTCCTCCTAGTTTAGTATCATTGGCAAACTTACTTAATGTACATTCATTTCCTGTGTTCAGATAATTTATAAAAACCTTACAGAGCTCTGGCACTAAAATAGAGCCCTGTGGAACCCCACTGGTGACTGGCTGACAGTCTGATGTAACCCCATTTACTGTAACACTTCAAGCCCAACCAGCCAGTCATCTGCTCACCCAGTCTATTATGGACTTTCCTAGCTGCATGCAGGATATTTTGTCCAGAAGGATACTCTGAGAGACAGTAAAAGAGCCTTTTGATTTCTGATAGTGTTCTTATAATTTTTAATATTCTTTTTTCTGTCACTTTCAATGACATCAGGAAAAAGCACCAGTGACCCAGCTGAAAGAGAACGACAGGAAATCCAACAGCTTTAACAGTTCACAACAATTTCTGTCCGCTTGACAATGAAATAACATCCTTAGATTATTGTGGCTGTAGAATTAAGATGCAGATGTAGTGCATAACAGCTCCTGCAAAGAGATGTATTATACAAATCATTAAAATCACTGAAAAGATTAAACGAGGCAAAGAAAACTGGGACTAACACTGACCTCAAACAATTTCTCTGTCTTGTTTCTGCCTAATCAGATGATAAATTAATTAAACTGCTAGCTCAGGTGTTGCTCAGGCTTTCTGAATTTTTGCCTGCTGCAGGGATTGTGTATGAGTGGAGATGGAGACCTGGGTCTGTTCAGCACAAAGAAGAGGAGTCTCACTGCTGTTTGCAACCACCTAACAGGAGGCCCTGCTGGACTGTGTGGGCAATGGGGGCAGCAGGCACAAGCTGCAGCAGTGGAAACGGACACGGGAAGTTTGTGACCGGCCCATGCAAACCGAGAAGAGAGGCTTGGACACAAAGGATAGTGAAGGTTATAAGAGTTACAAAAAGCAATTCTTTACAATACAAGACAAGTAACTCGTAACACAAAGTTACGAGAGTAATTCTTTTATTGATGTGCTTGAGGTGTCTCATTCAAATCGGGGCACTTCAAATGTGTTTTTACATGCCATTCTGAAACATTTCAAGCATTCCGACACATGATTCAATTAATGCATACTTAATGCACACATACTACTGGAAAGCAACTGGAATTGCGTGGTGTCATCATCCATTTGCTACTTTTGTGATCTAGACATCCCTCAAGTTGGTCTTAGAACCTTGGAATCATTGTGGTTAGACAAGACTTCTAAGATCATCAAGTCTAATCACTAACCCAGTACTGCCAGGTTCACCACTAAACCATGTCCTTAAAATATCACACCTACACATTAGGTTGCCCAGAGAAGTTGTGGGTGCCCAATTCCTGGAAGTGTCTAAGGTCAGGTTGGGTAGGCCTCTGAGAAACCTAGTCTAGTGAAAGCTGTCCATGATGGGGTTTGGCACTAGAAGATGTTTAAGATCTCTTCCAACCCAGACTGTTCCACGATTCTGTGATTTTTTTGAACACAGCCAGGGATGGTGATTCCACTGCTTCCCCAGACAGCCTCTTAAAATACCTGAAAACCCTTTCAGTGAAGAAACTTTGCCCAATATCCAATCTAAACCTCCTCTGGTGCAACTTGAGCCCATTTCTTCTTGTCCTATCACTTATTACTTGGGGGAAGAGACTACATCCATCGCACTACAATTTCCTTTCAGTTAATCATAAAGAGCAATAAATCCCCCCGAGCCTCCTTTTCTCGGGGCTAAACACCCACGGTTCCCTTATCCTCTCCTCGTAGGACTTGTGCTCCAAACGCTTCACCGGCTTCGTTGCCCTTCTCTGGACACGCTCCAGCACCTCAATGCTCCCCCCGATTTTCGGGCGAAGCATCGCTCTGGAGCTACCGGCGGGGGCCACCACGCCCTCCGCCTCCCGCGGGGCTCTTGGCTTCTGTCCCGCGGGGAGGCGGAGGGCGAGGTGCCCCCGCCGCG
>JANPWX010000413.1:68914-116421 GCA_024734555.1 Trochalopteron elliotii
GGGGCGCCGCGCAGCCTGCCCGCCGGCCTGGGCTCCCTGTGAGTGCTGCTGCCGGGGGCTGCGCGGTCGGGACGAGAGGGAGGGTGGCCAAGGGATGCGGGGCGGTCCCGCCTGATGGGATGGCATCTCTTTTTCCAGGAGCCTGGTCAACGGGACCTTCTCCGAAGTCAAGGACAGGATGTTTTCCCACCTGCCCTCCCTGCAGCTGCTGTAAGTATGGCACTGGGAAGGAGCACGGCCAAGTAGCACCTCACCCCTTCCTCCTAGAGTCCCTTTAAGAATAGAGCCTCTCAGTTTCTCCTAGAGTTCCCATTACCTTGTAGAAAGGGGGAAAACGGGAGAAGACAGCTTGCACCGTCCCTCAGTGTAGCTGCTGTTTCATAACATTTCTGCTCAGGGATGCATTTTCTGCTCAGAAACCACTTCATAAAGTGTGTGTTTAGTTACTAATGGAGGAAAAAATGTTTTATGATGCCCTAAGTTCCACTTTTTTTAAACTTCAGCTTTAGAAAGTTTAAGGCTGAGTTTTGTCCCCCAGAATTATGTGGTGGTGGCTCTCACTCCTGCTCACTTTGTGCCCAGGAGTTTGGCACTGGCTTTGTGACCTTGTGGCCACAGTGGGGTGAGCAGAGGCTTCCAGGACACACTTCAGAGGGAATCCTATGTGTCTGAAGTGCTGGTATTGTCTGCAGTATGACTCTGTGCTTCAGCATGCAACTTGGAGGGTGGCCTCTTAGATGCCTTCTAATCTGGCCGTCCTCTGCCCCGGAAGACAGTGGTCCAGCTCTTTGCAGCCATCCCTCCTTCCTGACCCCAGGCAAGCTGCTTGGTCCTGCCCACGTTGCAGTTAGGTGTGTGCCTCCTGCTCCAGGAGCTTACCCAAACTTGCTTAATTTAGCTGTCCTGGGAGGCAGTAGGGAAGATACAGAGACTGCAGTACAAGCCCCCTGGGGAGCCTGGATACTCACTTCTCTGGTACTCTGCAGAAAAGCTGAGCAGCAGCCTGCATCCTGTCTAGCCCAGCGCAGCGTGTCCGGAATACCTGATACCAAGCAGGCCCTCTACACCTCCACCCTGGAAGGACTGACTGATGCCCCCAGGCAAAGATACAGTGCAAAGAAAAATTCAGCAAAAAGATCCAAAGCCTGCCAGAAACCCAGGCTGAGTGCTTGCCACAGAACTAGATGTTAAAACTGGTCTTTTAACGGTTAAAACTAGCAAGAGATAGCCTCTAAAGGCATCTGGTAGCTCATGGCAAGGCTTCTCTCCTTGGGCACCCCACCTCCTTTGACTCAAAGGCCTGTCTTCCTACTAGGAAGAGCAGCACTCCATGCAAAATCCTGGAAGGAGGTGGGCAAAGCAAGGGGTGGAAGCATTCACCTCTTTTAGTGTGAAACTGGTCCCAAAACCAAGTTTCTGTGAGAGTTGGGGGTCAGCACTAAGCCCCCTGCAGAGGGTGCGAGGACCTTGCCCACCTATAAATAGTGGCAAACTGACCTGTGCCAGCTAGGAAAGAAAGGGAGGAATCCATGGGTGAGAAGCTGTGGGTGGAAAATCAGAGCTGGGGGGAATCTTGCTTGGTTTGGGTGGTGTTACTAGGAAGAGAGAGAAAGAGCAGATGAAGATGGTCCCTTTTCTTTAGCTGCAGTAGATTTTCTGGAGATGTTGGGGTGTGCAGGGTGGTGGGGCAGAGGTGGGTTGTTGAGGAAGGCAGAAGTTGCTCATGTAATTTTACGTGATAAGTCAGATGTGGGAGCAAGAGAGGTTTGTCACCACCACCTTGGGCACTCACAAATTCTGTTGTTTAGTGTAATTAGTAACTTTTTTCCTGCATGCATAAGTGAGCACATGGGCACCTCAGGACTGTCTTCTGTGGCAGTAATCATAGTAAAATAGTAATGTAAGGATTCATTTTTGATGGTGGTCTTCATCTTTGTCAGATTTCTTTGGGATAATTTAAGGAGCATTTGTCTAGTAATAGCATAATATCCAGGGATCACAGGGAAAGTTTGCATTTCATGTTGATTAGTCTTCTAAATTAATTTTAGTAAAATGCCTAAAACCATACAAAAGGAAGATAAATCAGTTGCTATAATAACGCAATTAGTGCAGACAGATTCATTCATAGGGGGAAATTCTGAGATTTTCCAAAAATTATTTCTTTTGAGCAGTGTTAATATTTTAGACCAAATAAGAAGTTTTGCTGTTTTCTTGGAAGGAGATTGTCCTCTCTGCCTTTGAACATAAACATTTGGAGATTGTTTGCTGTTGTGCTTTAATACAGCAAGGAATGAACTCTGCTGGTAAAGCCTCCAAAACCTCCATGGCTGTCTTCTGCTGGCTCAGGTGACAGTCTCTCTGGTGCAGCTCTAGCATGTTTTGTCCCTGAAGTTCACACGGGAGTAGGGCAAGGCAGCGCCTGGAGGAGGCAGCACTGCCGCTCTTCCTCACCGCCTGTGGACACAGCGCTTTGCTTCATAAAGACAGCAGGGTTCTCTCTCTCGGTGGTGTGGATATGTCTGTGTTTCCAGGGACAAACTGGCTGCTGTCCTCCCACGCTGCAGGCTGTGCCCCATCTACAGGTCAGGCTTGGAGCATTCCCCTGGGAGCGTGGAATGAGTGAGCACTGGCCCACTGCGACTGCATAAATGAGAGCTTAGGATTGGTGATGAGGTGGGCTCTTAAAAGCTGTCAGTGGGGCTGGAGGGGTGTTGAGTGGATGGGGCCCACACTCAGCAGACCTGCCATCTAATGATGGCTTGCTCTGCTCAGTGGACCATAGAGTTGAGGACCAGGTTGCATTTAGTCAAGGTCAATGGCACAGCAAGCATTTTTCCTGGGGAGTAGTGGACATTAACTACCATCATGTAATGCCTTTAATTTTTTTTTTCAATAGACCATTCCACAGTATTTTATGTGTGCTGCATTGGTGGAGTGATATGGGCTCAAGTCAGTAAGATTAGTTTGGTCATGGGCAATAAACACAACAGGCATAATCCAGTGTGTCAAGTTTTAATGTGCTTTCCTAATGCC
Source organism: Trochalopteron elliotii (assembly GCA_024734555.1). Taxonomy (NCBI): domain Eukaryota; kingdom Metazoa; phylum Chordata; class Aves; order Passeriformes; family Leiothrichidae; genus Trochalopteron; species Trochalopteron elliotii. The sequence continues at coordinate 71,948 of JANPWX010000413.1, forward strand.
TGCTCTTTATTTTCAGCTTGCTGAACTCCAACTCCTTCACTGTTATACGAGATGATGCCTTTGCTGGTCTCTTCCATCTAGAATACCTGTAAGTTTGGTATTTTATGTCCTTTATAAATAAAGATGTTTTGATAAGTTGCCAAGACTCCTGCTACAGAATCTTGGTCTTTGCTGTGATTCCCAAGAGCAGGGGAGCTGAAGGATTTATGTTCGACTCCCATGCAAGTATTCTTTATGGTGGCTGACGATTTTTCAGATGTTACAGTGCATTTTTGAAAGATGCCATGAATGCAAGGTGTCTCTGTGCAATTATAGCATACCAAAAAGGCATTGCTTAGCAAGAGCTGGTCTTGGCTTTCCAGAGCAGTGCCACCCCTGTGAAGGGGATTTGAACCTCACGCAAGAGGTGGAGCAGCCTGAACTGACCTATGGGCAGCCCAAGCAGGAATTGCAGAATAATGGTGTACTGCTCAGAACAACCCTGAAGCGTCTCTTCTCCCAGCTTTTGTCTCCTACTTTGCCTTTTTTCTGATGCCCTATTTAATGTCCATAGGATTTATCTTTATCTAAATAATTATAAATACATAAATATATAAACATACATTTCATGTAATATAAATTATTGTAATTATTTATATTATTATTTAAAATTATTTAACGCTCCTTTTGTTTATTTCATTCGCTTAGTTGATTTTTACATTCCTTTCTTTTTCTGGTCCTGTTTTTTTTTTTTTTAATTTTTATTTCACCCCTTTTTCTTTTATAGAAACGTATTAGCCTTGGTACAAGGTTGTCCTCCCTTCACACTCCAAAGGATGGCATTTCTCTGTGTTACTCAGTATGGGCTGGTGTGCTTGAAACTATCAAAACAACCTGAAAAAAATCCTCACCCCACCCATCTTTCCAAGCTGAAATATACCTGTGGAAAACATTTGTCCTTTTCTACAGGAAGACCAATGCTCATAAAACTGACTCTTGCTAAAATCTTGAAGGCAAATAGATATTACAGTGGGGTATATTCAGGATTAATAGTCTAGTACATGTGGAGTAGCCAACAATGGAATTTGCAGCCAATGGTAAATGGTATATGCTAAAATCCATGGTTCAACTACATCTGGATTTTTCAGAGATAGCAAGTTATCTAAGCATTCTATTTTCCTTGTGTCTACAGGGGAAAAAGATTATTTGCAGTAGTTTGTAAAAAGGAAGGAAAACATTTTCCATTGTGCCATTAGTGGCCTGCTTTCAAGTGTTGATGGGCTTGTCCCAGCAGCATAGCACAGATCATGGTAGTTGTACTGGTCACTGCAACCAGATCACTGTCTGAATGAAACACCCTGCTCTCCTCAGATGGTCAAAGGGCAAATCTGGCCCTGACCACCAGCTGCAAGCCAGGGAGCAGGATGAAGACTGGTAAAGCCTTACAGTTTCAAATTCTTTTAGCAGCTGAACAAGTGGTCTCAGTTAATGATTGTGGTTGTCTTTTCTGCCAGTTCCATAGAGCTTTTCCTCTTCCCAGCAAATCACCCCTCCACCTTTTGGGAACTGGCTGTGAGTGGCCTTTCTCTGTGATTTGTTTTTTGGCCGTGCAGGCAGTAAAATAAGTACAGCTTCCATAACTCATGTCTCTTAGTTACTAGGCATCAGACTTTGGAAAGAAGGAAACCTCACTGACAAACAGGAATGACAAGTGTCTGTGTGTACAAAGCCAAAGTCTCTGGCCGAAGAGCAGCTGGGGAGCACCCATGGCTGGTACCTATATATAGATAATATATCTCCAGCTGTCTCCTGCTGCACTTGCACCACTCATAATGTCATTCAGTACACCCTTAAACTGACCCTGTGTACAGAGTCTGGGTAAGATAGGCCTGAAAAAAACAGGAGCTTTGCTGGTGAACAGACTGCAATTCCCAGAGTAGTATCTCTTGGAGGCCAGGCTTGGTGGTTCAAGAATCTGGCAAATTGTTAAGTTCCAGCTTGTTGCAGTGTAGTCTTGTTTATTTGCATAGACCACTGAGCTGGTGCTGTGCAGGGACGTCAGCTGCCAGTGAGAGTGTCAGGAGGCAGGGTGGTGCTCTGCTCTTGTGGGTTGAATTTGTGGCTCCACACAGACCTGAAAGGGCTGGCCTGCCTCTGACATGTTCCACACAGACACAACACTTTCTCATCTGCACCCTTTGCCTGCAGACAGGGTCCCGGTCACTTCATGAAGGACTTTTCCTACACCTAAACTGCAGAACCAAGAGTACTTGTCATCTCTTATATTCCCGTCTTCACTCTCTTGAGAAGAGACTTTGTCTCCTAGCGTTTTCCCTCTAATTTCTCTGGAGGGCAAACAGAGCTGCCTAGGAATAAGGGAGGCACTTTCATCTCATAAGCCTTTTACAAAGTCAGCATACAGTTGTCTTCATCCAGGTATAGCTGTTTCAGGCAATATCTTGATGGCCACCTGGCTGCAGTCACTTTGCAGGGATGATGGCGTATTTAGGGACACGTCCTCAAGTGCTCAGGGGTCAAGATGCTCAAATATCAGCTCTTTCTTTAAATGCTGATGTGCAGTCAGGAGGAGCAGTGTGCTGCTGAAATCGATATGTTCCTGTTATTATTCCCCCAGTGCACGGGGCTGTAACTTGGGTGCAGCTGGCACCCTGCAGAGATATCCCAGCTGGACAAAGCTGAACTGTGGCAGCCAGAACTAAACCAAGGCAGTGGTCTTGCTGTCTGTGCAGATGTCAAGTGTGCACAGTTCAAGTCAGTGGGCACAGAGGTGGCACTGTGTGAGTGTGCAACCACGGGAGCTCCCCATCACAGCAGGTCTGCAGCCTGGCCAGCCCTGGCACTGCTGTGCTGCCTGCTGGTTTGAAAGTGCTGGTGCTTTGTGAGAGGGGAAGGTAAGACTTTAGCTTCTGAAGTCTGCCTCAGGAGGCTCTCCTATGCAGGTCTCTTGCCTCACACAACACATCCTGAGAGGATTATCAAGAGTGGAATAATTTATTTTTGCCTTGATCACTTTGTTCCATTTCTGCTGGACATTTGTGTCATGTGCCATCCCTTGTGCTTCCAGGTACTTGCATTGTCCCTTGCAGTCTGCCCAAGGAAAGTGGAAAAGGGAACATGAGCAGCTCCACTGAGACTTCCCTCCTTTCAGTCTGAAGGAGCTGCCCAGAAATATGCTGCATCTGGCAACCATAGCTTAAAGCACTGTGATGCTAATAATAATGTTACTTAAAGTATTTTAAAATACTTTTTTTTTGGCCTAGATTTATTGAAGGAAACAAAATTGAAATCATTTCAAGAAATGCATTTCGTGGCCTTCGTGACCTGACTCACCTGTAAGTTATTTAACACCTGAGAGTATTTTCTACTTGAACAAAACTCTCCTGGGAGACCACTGGTTTTCCTGCTACACAGAAAATTTCTCTTCCCTCTGTGTCAGCTTCCTCCTGCTGTCAACAACATGCCTTCCATAAATTAAGAACCAGCCTTAGAGCAATTCTTGCCTAGGCAGCACTGCCACACGTTGGGCTGCCTGTGTGCAGGCACAGATGGGTCTGGGATGCCACCAGTACCCCCAGTGCTGTGCTGGTACCACCACCACACTGCCCACTCATCATTAACATTCCTGCTTCTTTCCAGTGTGCTCAATGATTGCTCTGTGGGCTGCATCTGCACCTGGGAAAAAATAAAAGCTTTAAATATTTTACTTTTATGTGAACTTCAAGCAATCTCCATTCTTGAATGAGAATAATTAATGCCTGTTCCTGGTAACTTCTAACAGTGCCAGTGGCTGGACAGTACTGGATAATTAACAACCTGTAAGTGAGCTCACACTTGGTAAGAATTGAAAAGTATGAGATAGCAATGATATTAAGCTCTAACTTTCTTTTCTAGTTCTTTGGCCAATAACCATCTCAAAGCTCTGCCAAGGGATGTCTTCAATGATTTAGATTCTTTAATTGAACTGTAAGTAATGAGAATCTTTCTACTGCTTCTCTCATTCTTGCTCTCAGTTTTAGGTTCTGGGTGTGTGGTCATGTATCTGGTATCTACACAGAAAAAAAGTGTAATTCTTTTGCTCTAGCTTTTTTTAATTTTATAATTGTTTACTTTATAGACTCTTCTAAGCTAACTGCTATTTCTTAAATCACTGTTGCTTCTTGTGATGCTGTGCATAGCTTGTATTATTGTACTTCTTTCTGATGTCTCATGCAAATTGTGCATTAGAGAAAGGGAGATAATGAATTTTAAAACCACAGTTTCTCTGAACATATTTTTCTATTATTATTGCATATTCCCTGAGATTATTTTAGCACAAGGGATTAGTTAAAAAAAAATTAAAAAGCTTCTTTCCCTTGTTTCTGTGTGGTTGTAGCACATTGCTGACATTCTGTCAGTATTTCCCTGTGTAACTAGGATTCCCCTGTTTTTTGGCCTGGCTCTTCCAAACAGCAAAGTAAAATCATACGTCACAGAAATTGCCAAAGGATCAAAGAACAAGTACACTGTTGAAATTGCATGTACATTAGCAGGAAGAAGTTAAATTGGCTCTACATCAGCAGTGACTCAAAAAATACAAACCTTACATCTGTATTTTACGTCTGCAAAGCTGCTCTGTCAACCAGCAGTACTGGAACAGTTTAGTGAAGGAATAGCAATTATCTGTGTCAGTTGTAAATGGTGCAAAGGAAGCTTGCAGCAGACAACCTGAATATCAGGATGTATTACATTACAGTCCTCATCCTATGAAAACTTACAAGAAAAGTAACTTTACACATGAATCACTCAGTGCTCCATTACTGTGTTGATATGTGACCATAGACTGCAATGGTTTTTCCAAAAATCTCAGGGAAAGAGAGCTCATAATAAAGGAGTCCAAATAAAACTTAAGAAAATTCCCTGTTTTCAGTTCAGAGCAATTCAAGGATACTCAGATATTTTGAAATTCAGCATGCCAAGGTGATGACAGTTCTGTAGTACTCATATTGCTATCAACCTTTTCAAATATGTTTATTTCTGTGTGTTTTTTTAGAGATTTAAGGGGAAATAAATTTGAGTGTGACTGCAAAGCCAAGTGGTTGTTTTTGTGGTTAAAGATGACAAATTCCACTGTTTCTGATGTCCTGTGTATTGGTCCAGCAGAATATCAGGATAAGAAGTTAAATGATGTGACAAGTTTTGATTATGAATGCACCACTACAGGTATTCAGAATGTATATTTCTAAGCACACTACAAATGGTTAAATATCAGAAGTTTAGATAATACCCTTTTGCTTCTATGAGCATGACCTGGGGGGAGGAAAGGGTTACATACCAAACACTTCCAAGTACTAGAACAAGTACAAAATGGGAAAATTACATTTAGAAGCCAAAGTAAGTACTGAGTTTTTATTTGGATTAAGTGATAATGGGAGAAGAGCTCTGCCTATTCATATTCCAAAAGACTTGATTATGACTCAATTTGTGGCTTAATTTTCATCACAGAATGCTTTCTATTATCTGGAATAAAGCCATATAGTTATGGCAGATGAGTTTCCAAAAATCTCTGCATTTCAGAGAAAGCAATGAAAATAAGTTCAAAAATGTGGCTATAACTGTTATCTTTATCTGATAAATCATGATTTATTAGCATCAAAGATGGTGGTAACAGTACCAGAAGTTCTTCATGGAACTCCATTAAGTTGAAGAGAAAAGTCCAATAATATTCTGAACTACTGTCTTATCTAGGATATTGATTTTTTATTTTTTAAGATAATGTAAAGCATGCTGAAGGGAGAAAAGAGAAATTTGCATGTGGTTATGCTTATATTTTATGCCCAAACTGCTGCAGTTACCTATCTTTAAATGTAGTCACATCATATAACTGAAAATATCAGCTGTGGGTATTCTTTTTCATCTTTTTTGAATAGGATGTCAGCACTCTGCCTTTTTTCTAGACAGTAATATCAAAGGTGTGCAAGTTCTCATCTGTCATCAAGTCAGTCATTATTATTAAAAGACAAGAGAAAAGGTGATTACTAGTAATGTAAAATGAAATTTCAGGAAAAGGTATGAAAGGTGCTTTGATGGCAATATGTGAAGGAAAAGAGAATGAACTCAGAATTCAAAATTATGTCAGAAAAGCAACAGAGGTAAAGTGCAAAAATCTGCTGCATAAAAGGATGTCAAACACAGGAGAGCAATGAAGTTTAGAACAGCACCAAAGTTACATTCCTACGTCTGCCCAATCACTGAGATGCAGCAATGCAAAGTAAAAGCAAGGCTTTATTTCATTGCAGGCTGGTTTAAGCAATTGTGTAGCACTAACAGTGCACAAGAGAAAGTCTCACCTCGTCCTCAAACCTCTGCTGACCTACCGGCCCTCAGTCACCTTTTCATACCTAGACACTCTAAAAGTTGCTCCAGGCAAAACTCACCCTTAACACTGTCCCTTTGTCTGCTGTAAGTGAAATTACACCAAGCATAAATCTAATTTCATGTGCTGCAGAGCTTTTGGGGACCAAAGGAATTCCATGGGGCAAGGATTGCCCAGCTGAGTATTTGTTCAAATGCCCTCAGAGCAGCACTCCCACAGCACAGCATGTAACTGTCATACTCTGTTCTGTATGACCTTGGTGGTCTGTGGTGTCAGGCCACTGCTGCCTTCTCCTTCTCTGCCATTGCCTCCCCCAGATCCAAAGGGAGTGTAAATATGCCCCTATTCCTTCCCTGAGGATTGATTAGTCACAGGCTTAGAATACATACTGTATTCTAAGTAAAGCTATATACCCCATAGGTGTATTCTCTTTTCCCAGTCAGTGGTGGGCAGGGCTCTGCAAACCTCTTTCATTCGTGTTAGTCTTTAGCATGGTATTTCCCTCCTTTGTCGGGTGGGATCAGACTTTCCATCATTTCTGCTCTCCAATAGTCTGTGTTGAGCATGACTGGATGCAGGATGTGGTAACAAAGCAGTTTGCTTGGTAAAATGTGTGTCTCATCGGCTGAACTGCTACAATGGTAACAGGAGAGATGGAAAGAGGTGGTGCCAAATTTAAAATAAAAAGGTAAAGAACAAAATGGTCCTGTTGCTTCTTCACAGGGAAAGATTGACAGTATTGGTGACCTGCATTTTAACTCTTTTTGTGATAGCATCTCTCTTTTCTGTTTCTTAGTGCTTGCAACATGGAAACAGGTTAAGCCACTTCATTTCTTGTCTTTCTTCCTCAACAGTGTGTGAGGTGGCTGTGCTGTGGCTCTGAGCACCACAGGGGAACATGTAACTCACTTTCAGGAGACTGGAAAACAGGCCTTGGGCTCCCACAGCCACTGGAAACAGGCCATGTGCATGCCTGGGACCTGCTTTATCCAGAACTGCAGGCAGGGATCATCTCACTGAGCTTTGGAAGCTTGTTTTCCCCTTTCTTTACCTAGCTGGGATTGTCTCCTGGAGGTGGTCATCTCTTTCCCTGCTGTCTGGAAGAGAGTAGTTTGCAAATTAATAGGTACTGCTCCATTCTTGCTCCTGTGCTGGAGGTGTCCTGTAGTGGGAGAAGGGAAAGGATGGTTAACACTCCCTGCTGGCACACCCAGGTCCTGTGTAGGCTCACCTGGAGGAGAAGTATTCAGTGCAGGGAGGAAGGGATGTGAGGAGAGTGGGACTGAATCACAGGATACAGTTTTGGAGCAGCTGCCCAAATGGACCATCACTCATATTTTTCCTTAGTGTCCTCCAATGTTCCCTGCACTCTCCTCCTCTCCTGTGCTGGCATCAGTGCTCCTGTGTGTTGGGATCTGCCCAGCCAAGGGCTGCCAGAAGGAAAATCAGCCCAATAAAGTGTTGAGTGCCTCACCCGTGGCACCATGATGCCAGTTCAACCACACAGGGAGCAGAGGTGGAATAAGTGACTGCAGGACAGGGGTACACCCCCACTCTCAGCCAGCAGAAAACAGCCTGAGAACCACATATTGAGATGGGGTGAACAAAACTGTGTATGGGCTGGGAGGGAGAGAGGGACAGCTCATGCAGCCAGCAGCAAAGGAGGAAATTGTGGGCTGTGTCCTTTGCCCTCTCCCACCCAGGGAATCTGGCTTAAAAGAGAAAGATACTGGAAAAGGCCTCCTCCCCCAATCCTGTACTTACTGCATTAGCTTTTTCTAGCATTACAGCAAGATATGTAGAAATAAATCAAGGCCCCAAGGCCTAAATTGTTTGCAACCCTGATGTGGCAGCAACTTTCACTGTGAAACCCTGTTCTACTTTGCAGTCTGGTATTCCCAGCTGGTGCTAAAACCAACATTTATTGCTTTGTACTGATTACAAATTATTTCCCTACCCATTTTCACATACAGACTGGTTTGTTTCAATTCACAGATTACCCCAAAGTGTTTCACAACTGTTCAGATTTCAAGAGATGTCTTTTCAGGATTAGTTGTTTGGGTTTTTGTCCTCAAGATTAAAAAAATATTTTTATTTTCTGTGACTGTATCTGCTATTGCTCCATCCTTTAGCTTAATTTTATAATGGTCAGTCACTTTTACTTTCTGCCTACTTTGGTGTCAGTTTTCCCCAGCCCTTTTAATTTCCCAGTGAGAATGAAGATAACTTTCTTGTTTGCCTACCAGCATTTATGAACCAAACCCAAGCTCTATTTATAATAGTCCCTCGAAGAATGAAGACTGTCATTTCTTTCACAGCTGTGGAATCTGCTCTGTTTGTTTAATGGTAGTCATCTATCTTTATTCTCCACAAGTGTAACTCCTCAAGGGCAAGGCTTTCAAGCATGCAGAAACAGAGGGTTCTTCATTCAGAAGCAATTATTTCATAATGCACCAAAATAAGGGACTCGAGTGAGGACTTAATTACCATTTCACCAACATCCCTGGATGCTCAGGCCCTTCCAACATTGGAGTGTGTGGTGAAGGCGTGTAGCAAATGGAGCTTAAAACAGAGCATTGGGTGGTTCTGCACAGAAATGCCATCATAGGGAAGATGCCTTTCCTTTTCTACATATCTATATCCATACATTACTTCAGTGCAGGCCTCCTACCACATTTTAGACCTGAGTGCTTTGTCAGCTCTGCTACACCATGGTTTTTTCCTGATAATAGAGATCCTGCACAGCTGTCTGGTCAAATGTCAAATTCAGACCCAAGTTTCCTCACTTTGCCCCAGACTGGCTCTGTGATGACTGCTGACATATCCCAGGGTGAATTTTCAAATTAAGTCTACAAAGGCACTTAATTTTTGAGAAAAAAAGTCTTTAATTCTGGAGTTACGCTCCTAATCTTTACAGGTTGCTCCAATTTCTCAGTCTTATTGTCTAGGATAAGTTTTCCATTGGATAGTAATTTTCAGGTTGGTTGTATTTTATGCCTAAACTACATTATAATGCCCCATAAAACATTATGTTAACTGAGTTTTTGATTACACCATTTTGTCTATGGTCTAGGCAAAATGGGGTTATCCCCAGGCAAACTTCAGATATCATTTCACTTTCTGCCTGGTTTAGCATAACACAAATTGCTAGTGATTAAATTTGCATGACTTAAGAAGTTATTGGACTTCAGCTGGTAGTTGCTGTCTCTCAGCTTGAATGTGATTCTATCAAGGCCATTTCACTTGACAGGAAAGCAACTTCCAGCTGTGGGGAAAGAGACTTCTCTCTCTATTTCACTGATAGTAGCCAGCCTAGCTGGAAAATCTGAATTATTTCACTATTTACATATTTGATCTCCTTGACAAATACATTTCCAGAGGACAGTTCATGATACCTAAAGCAGGAGACGCTTTCCCTGTTGCTGCATGCCTAACATGAGCACTGATATTTCCATGATAATATTATACAAAATCCAGAGTATTTCACTCATTTTTCAGTGTACATCATTCTAATCAGTGACCACTTATGCTGTTTCCAGCAAGGATATATCCTAACTGTTGTAAATGTATGTTTCTAGATTTTGTTGTCCACCAGATTTTGCCCTACCAGTCTGTCTCAGTGGATAGATTCAACTCCAAGAATGATGTGTTTGTAGCTATTGCACAGCCCAGCATGGAGAACTGCATGGTGCTGGAGTGGGATCACATTGAAATGAATTTCAGGAGTTACGACAATATCACAGGTATGTGAACACTGGGATTCCACTCACTGAACTGCTGGCATTTCACAAGGATAAGATTTGTAGATGGGACCAGATTGTTGAGTTTTTTGTCCTGAATCTCTGTTGAATTTGTCTGATTGAAGTGAGTGATGTTTGGACATGAGTGACTCCATGGAGTAATACATCTTGTTAATACATGCACATTTAACCTTACTGTAGCACACAAACCAGGCTTTATTTGTCCAATCTCGTAAATTTTTCTGAGGGTGCAAACACTTGCCATGAATGTCACACCATGGCCCAGCTTAGCACTCACTGCCTGAATGACATGGCAAGTTAAAGCAGAAGCTGAAGGAGCACTTGATCTTGCTAAAGTGTCTGCAAAACAAAATATAAAAAGAATCTATTGCATGTAGGAGGAAACAGGTCAGAAGGATGCTTTTAGGGTGAGCTGACCAGGAACCCAGTTGAAAATGACAGAAATATTTAAGCTGTGATTGTTACCTCAAGAGATGTGTTGCAAAGTGTCAGCATTTACTTCCCATTTACAAACATGCTCAATTAACATCTTGGCCAGATTACTGATCAAACAAAAAGCCTGTGTGGATGCCAGGTGAGGTTCTAATGCTGGTTTTCTAACAACTGTTCTGTCCCTAACCAATACTTGTGGTGCTCAGTCACACCATGACAGCAGAGACAGAGTCTTCAAAGCTGTTATCTGCTGCCTGATTTCCCAGATACTCCAAGCCAGAGGTTTTCAAGATTCAGGAGCTAAATTATCCATGGAGCATCTTTCCCTCCTGTTCTTTGTTGTCTGTGATTGATTATATTTTACTTTATATTTTGGAAGACATAGAGTATGCTGCATCCCCCTATGGTGTGAAATTCTACAAAGGCATCAAGCTGTGTGTAAGCTGTGTGTCACTGACAAAAGTTCACAAGAAGTTACCCTGTCAGGAAATTTTGGGAATGAAAAATGTTGCTTTTTTATGTTGCGTTGTGTTTTGGTAGATTAGGGTGAAATATGTACCAGAGATGTAAACTGAGAAGTCAATAGCCCAGAGAGAGCTGGCTGAGCCCTAGAAAAACTGGAAATGAAATTGAGAGTTTGACTGATTTGCAAAGATAGCTGCCTTCCAGGTGTATTTCACCTTCCTCTGAATGGCAGACATTTCTGCCAGGGGCTTATGTCCTAGCTCCACACCCAGAGTTTGTTCCTGGAAGGTCTGAGCTTGAGCTCTGGACTGTGAAATGTACGTGAGGCTGAGATTTTTGCCAGGGAACATAAAAAGCCTCCTGCAGAGCCTGAAGGATGTTTTGTAGAGCTCTGAAGCCAGCTCCACAGAGAATTTCACTACTTACCATTTGCTTGGCATTTGGATATCTAAATTTAGCCCTTTACAACATGGGCTTATGGAGCTGAGCTAGTTGTCAAGGTTGCCTTTACAGTGAACATGAAGAGAAAGGCATTGCTGTCCTCTGCAGAAGGAGACAGGTGAAAGCTCTTCTAGAGTTTGTGTTTTGACTAAGATCAGAAGGAGCCTGGATGATCAGTTGGACCATTCATGCCTGTGCTGCAGATACAATGCTGTACTTGAGATGAAGGTACTCTCAGCTCTCCTACCCTGGGAGGGTGGCAGATCATCTCAGGACAGCTCTGAAAGCCACGGGTAGGGGACCAGCAGAGGAGCCAGGGTGAATCTCCTGTACTGACTGACCAAGGATGCATTGGGGAACTTGTGCAGCTATAGTTCTACTTAAACTGTGTGCTCCACAGAGAAATTCCTCTCTGCTTCCAACAACACCGATCATAATAGTCTCGTTGTTACTTTTTGATGTGGTTCTTATTTAGTGTAACTTGACATCCTCAAAAGAGATCATAGCCTGATCAGATCTATCTAGCAACTGCAATATTCCTAAATATTTCTAGTTTAACAAAATCTCAAGAATACCTAACCCAGACAACAGAGTTAGATTTATCTTTTCTCATCCTGCTGTCAGGTGATATATCCACAAGATGCATCAATATTTCTATGTACAGTAGCAAAAAGTTGACTCTAACCCTTCTGGAGCAAGAAAAATATACTATATTTCATTCTTCTAGTGAAGATGGAAAGATAGACATTACAAGAATAAGAGAATTTCCGATATTTGATGAATAGGAAGATGAAAGCTGTTGTCATTTTTAAATAATAAAATTTAACTTAAATAATTGTTTTGGATACTAGGGACCACGTGTCTGAAAAAACAGAGAAATAATAAGCATTTTGCATAAAAATTAGCATTTTATGGTGCATCATACTTGCACACATTGCAGAGTGGGACAAGTAATCTCTGCAGTTATTGGGAACCAAAAAGCTTGAAAAGATGCTCTGATGGCATGCAGCAGAAGACAAAATCATGAGATAGTGCAGGTTGAAAAAAAGGGGAGGTGTGATTTGGTAATGTCTGTGGTGTAAAGGGTGGCTTGTGCTGTGCTAATACATGTGTTGTGTTGTTTTGTTTTCTTTCTCTGGGCAATAGGTCAGTCTATAGTGGGATGTAAAGCCATTCTCGTTGGTGACCAAGTCTTTGTGGTGGTGGCACAACTCTTTGGTGGCTCACACATTTACAAGTTTGATGAAAGCTGGACGAAGTTTGTCAAATTCCAGGATATTGAAGTATCTCGCATTTCCAAGCCAAATGATATAGAGCTTTTTGAGATAGACAGTGAAATGTTTTTTGTCATAGCAGATAGTTCTAAAGCAGGTTTGTCAACAGTGTATAAGTGGAACAACAAAGGATTTTATTCATATCAGTCTCTTCATGAATGGTTCAGAGACACTGATGCTGAGTTTCTTGATATAGATGGGAAATCACATTTAATCCTCTCTAGCCGTTCCCAGGTGCCCATTATACTCCAGTGGAACAAGGCCTCCAAAAAGTTTGTCCCACACAGTGAAATCCCCAACATGGAAGATGTCTTGGCTGTGAAGAGTTTCAGGATGCAAGACGACCTTTACATCACACTCACGAGATTCATTGGTGACTCCAGAGTTATGAAATGGAATAGCAAACAGTTTGTGGAGATACAGGCCCTTCCATCCCGAGGAGCCATGACGCTGCAACCTTTCTCCTTCAAGAACAATTATTACCTAGCCTTGGGAAGTGACTATACTTTCTCCCAGATTTATCAGTGGGATGGTGAAAAGAAGATATTCAGATTATTTAAAGAAATCTACGTGCAAGCACCACGGTCTTTCACAGCTGTGTCAACAGATCGAAGAGATTTTTTCTTTGCCTCTAGTTTTAAAGGAAACACTCAAATATTTGAACATATCATCATTGACTTGAGTTTATGAAATGCTGCTGGAGTGAAATTTATGTAGAATGACATTTATACACAAACAAAACAAAAAGAGACCTTTCCAAAACCAGGGTGCACCTATGGAGTATGATGACATTTTCTGAACTTTTCAAACTTGCATATTAATCAGGGACTGCATTTACTTGGTTATTGCATGACATGTCCAATTTATCCTTTTTCAAAGAGACTTCGCAATCTGCAGTCATTCAAAGAGGAGTGCAGTGCATTAGAATTAATGTTGACATCCAAGAGAATTATCTAAATTTTATCCAGAAAACTACCTGGAGTTGGACATCTCATAAAGTGAAGAGTGAGCCATACAAAACATAAAAATTATCTTGACTCCTAATGTTTTAGTAGTGTAAGTTTTAATATTAAAGCTAGTTCTTCATGGTTACTGATGAATTGTAAAAGCAAACAGGAACATTCCAGAATACACTGAGTTCTCTCTTCAAAATCTTTCTTTCTGGTTCATAGTACATCCAAGACATCATTATAATTCATTGCAGACTGAAGGGAGAGTCAAAATCTATTGCCATTTTTCTTCCATTATTCACTTTTTTCAGCAACAAATTGTGCACAACATGTAGCTCAGCCCACAGTAAATGGGCAGCCAGGAAGAGTGCATCTCTTCAGGACTGTGAGATCTTAAAAAGTTAACACAGACAGAAAATACCAGAGGTCTGCGGGATGCCATGCACAAACCAATTACAAATTCCACCCACTCTCTGTTTTAATAGGTATTCCAGAAATCCATTCCGTTTTGCCCCAATTCATACTTTTCCTGATGATTCTCAGTAGATTCTGGGTGTTTAACATGTTATTCTGTTGTGAACTCATTCCAGAAGGCAGAGCTTAAGCTTTGCCTGAAATATGTATTGACACCGAGGCACTCCATATTGTAGCTCCTCTGTACTCAGCTATGTGATTTATTGTCTAGTGTTCCCCACCCCAGCACAGCTCATTAGCAATAAATTCAGGTTTGGGACATCAAAGTTGTATTTGGCAAATCGTCCTTCTGGCCAAAGCCTAACTGTGACTTCAGTATTACCAAGTCATCTGAAACCAATCTGTTGAGCTGTTTCAGACTAGAGCTAATCTTGCCACCAAGAAGGATTTCCACTGGGTGAGCCCAGGCTGTTGCCACGTTGCCAGTCCATTGAAGGTTAATGTGGACAGACTGTGTGTCCACACATTCATTGGTATTTTGGGTAGTTACAGCCCAAAGCATTCAGTCATTCTAAATAGGGCAATCCTGGCACACAGAGCCTCTCTCAGGATAGCAGCAAGGGACTGTTTTCCTGGAAAGGCTCTTTGCCACCCTTACCCAACAAAATTGTGTATCAGAGCTCTTGTTTGTTCACTTACACAACATATTTCTTTAAGTTTCCATACCACTTGGTCTACTAGGTTGTTTTATCATGTCTTGCTGCTGCACTGCTGCTTTGGATAATAGGGAGGCTTTGCATAAAGCAGGAGGAGCAAAGGGAACTGTCCTTTATGCCTTCATACTTAGGCCTGTCTCACCATCCTTCTGCTGAGTGAGTTTCACATTTTTCCCCTGAACATGTGAAACATGGCCTATGATCACAAACAGAGACATTCTCATAGGATTTCTGATATCCAGGGTATGAATTGTGCTGCAGAAGAGGATTATGTATACAGACTCCCATGAGGAGTCATAACCTACCAGTGACCTGGGATATCACACTCTTCCCCAGCTTTTGCCTCTCTGCTATAAAATGAAGTTAATACTGGCCTGTCAGAGACATAACTCATTCAGATTTTCAATTATGTGTTAGGGGTTTTTCTCCTACAGAGTTGTTCAACCTGGTTTTGTTTTTAACTATACTGGCAACCTGGCCCATCCCACCCTCTGAAATGCTGAGCGCTGCTCTCCAAATCCCATGGTGGTGTCAGTCCCAGTGGTTCAATCCAGACCAGGAGATGCAAACCAATGCTCTGCAATAGGGTTTAGCAATACCTTTCCTAGGATTAAACTAACAAATCTGACAAAAAAAAGAGATTCATGTCTGCCAGTAAATGCAACTTCTTACCATGTTACCAGTTTAGTTTTTAAAGTGGATATGGCTGGTAAGCATGCAAGTTTCACTAGGGTTTGATATTCTGATGAGAGTGGCATTTCTCAGTGCACCAGCACTTTCTTTTAGAGCTCAACTGTGAGTTCTAGTCACTCAGGAAGGGGCATCAGTCAGAGTGAAAAGCTAGTCTATAGAAATTGGATCCTTCAAGGGAAGCAAGAGGATGCTGGAAAAAGGCATGTGTGTTGAATACCAGGAGATTGTACTGTTTCAAGAGCCAGGGGGATTTTGAAACTTGGCTATCAAGGTGGATTAAATTAAAATGGTCTCTGTAGAGACAGGCTTAATAAAGAGGATAAAGTGATCCACAGGAGTCTAGCTCATTCACATGGGACCAGAAGAAGAGAGTGAGGGAAATGATTTCTGCAGGCAGGCTGCTACCTCTGCTGAGTAGCTGTGTTGCTTGGTCAGAAAGCCCAGCTCAGCATCCCTCCCAGCTTCAGGAAGAGCCTGGAGTCAGACACTGGCCTGCCTATTCTGCTGAGTTCATGTACAGGAGGTCAAAGCAGCTAAGAGGGAAGACAAAAAACATCAGTTGAATTAAGAAAAGGATATTGTACTTTTCACAAGATTAAACAATGGCAAGATCTCAAAAAGAGCCTTGTTCTGCTCTTCCTGCTCCTAAGGAAAAGCTGCAGGATGTAGACATAAAAACAGAAATCACTAATCGTTGAAAATACTTTCTGCCTTTCCAAATGCAGCCACGGGTTTGTCTCCATTGTCTATATTCTGTAATAGAAATTGTTTTGAATAGTAAATAAAATATGCGTATCCCTAATTCATTTAAATGTTTTGACCATCAGGACAGTGAAAAAGGATAACAGAACATGCCACTGATAATTTTTACTTATTCTAAAATACATAAATCTATGTAAAGATTATTAGTTTATATAAGCATTGATTTAATATGCACTAGCTACAGCAGGAGCATTTTAAGGTTGTTTATACATTGAGCTTTTTTTAGTAAAGAGGAGCTGATGCAATCTATGCTACTGACATGTGTATGTACTCTTTCGATATATGAATAAAATGTAGTTAATGTGACTAATAGTGGTGTGTCACACGTGTTAAAATATCCACATTGTGAGGATCCACACTGCCAGAGGAATGGACAGGGTGGGCAAACGGGTCCCTGTCTATTTATGATCGGGTTTGGCGTTTGACAAGGTAGAGAAAGCCATGCTCAGATTCGTTCTCTGCCTCATTAGATCTTTATTCTGTGCCTGAGGTAGTTCGGACCTCCAAGGTTTTGCTGTTTCCTGATTTTCCCCTTCATTCTTTCCTTACACCCCATCTAGTGTTAGCAAGTAAGTAACGCAGCTAT
Organism: Trochalopteron elliotii; assembly: GCA_024734555.1. Taxonomy (NCBI): domain Eukaryota; kingdom Metazoa; phylum Chordata; class Aves; order Passeriformes; family Leiothrichidae; genus Trochalopteron; species Trochalopteron elliotii. The sequence goes on from JANPWX010000413.1 coordinate 88,794, forward strand.
TGCTGCCAGTTTCGTTCATTAACTGTTCTTTCTTAACACAAAGTAGAGACCTTGATTTTCAAAATAATTTTTAAAAAAATACTTATGATACCGAAGTGGATTTCTTACATGCTGAATAAATAGGAACCAAGCCCTAAAATTACTTCCAAGACTTTCAGATCTTTGCTGTAAATTTCTTAAGATCTGTTAAATTTTACTGATTCATTATTTACTGATTCATTTACTGAATCATTTTACTGACATTTACTCTGAAATTGAAAAATATAAACCAGCAGTGAATACCCTTTATTTAAAGCAATCTTTGAGTGTTGTCCATTGATCCTACTAGTCACTAAGACAGGTTCCTCTTAGTTCTTCAGAAACAGCACAACTCTCTGTAACTAATTATAGGTTTGTGCAATCAAAGACATGTCTGACATAACATAATGGGATACAATTGCTGGGATCATTGCTTTCCTTCTGGGTATTCCACCTTTTTATGAGTCAGCAGCCCTTGTGGTGTGGTTCACTGAAACTCCATCATAGCTCAAACATCATTTGCAAATCAGCACTGTTTCCCCACCTACCCACCCCTGCTTTCTTTGCCCTTGCTAGATGAACATTTTTTTTTTCACCCATTACCGCATTATTCAAATCTTCTTTGGAAAGTATCTATTACTCCTTGAAAGTCATAGCAAGATGCTAAGAGAAGAGTATTCCTGAAGAGCAATGTAGGTTGGTCACTCCTCTCCAAATTTCTAGGGGAAGATAGAGCAGAGTGGTTTTGAAAGGTCAAGCTAAAGGCAGATGAGCAAGGACAGCTGTAAGAGTCCCACTCATCCACTCAGTCCCACTCACTCTTGGCCCACAGAGATGAGCTACTACCACTGCTCCCTCTTGGCAGCACTGCTCACAGCCAGGAATTACTGAGATTTCTTTTTCACTCACTACCTCAGTAGCAATGGAGCTGAGCTGCTAACACTGGTTGGGTTTCTTTTTTTACTTCCTAGCAAGCCAGGCACTTGACAACTCTTGCATTCCTCATACAGTCAGCCTCCTTTATGAGAAACTGCAGGCTTGATGATCTAATGGACTTCAAAACTGACCTTCAGAATCGACAAAACCAGCTGGCCACATGATGTTAGATCCCCCACAAAATAAGAGACTGATACAGTGGAAGCAGTTAAAATAGCAACCACAAAAACCTAATCTATTCCACAGTACCTATTCCCTCATAAGCCATTGCAATTCGTGCCCCAGAATTGTGTGACGAGGAGTCTAACACACCCACCATTAGCAAGGACATCTTCAACTACATCAAGTTGCTGAGAGCCCGGTCCAACCTGACCTTGAATGTTTCCAAGGATGAGGCATCCATCATATCTCCAGGCAACCTGTTCCAGTGTTACACCACCCTTATCTTAAAAAATTTCTTCCATCTACTCTGAATTTATTATCCAAACTCTTTTATCTGAACTCTTTTAGTTTAAGACAATTACCCCTTGTCCTTTTGCTACAGGACCTACCAAAAAGTCTGTCCCCATTTGTCTTATAGGCCTCCTTTAAGTACTGAAAAGACACGAGGTCTCCCCAGAGCCTCCTCTTCTCCAAGCTGAGCAACACCAACTCTGTCACTGTCTTCATAGGAGACATGCTCCAGCCCTCTGACCATTTTTGTGGCCCTCCTTTGGATTTGCTCCAACAGGCCAATGTCTTTCCCGTGCTGGGAACCACACAGCTAGTAGGGTCTCACTGGAGCAGAGTGGAGGCTGGGAATCACCTCCCTCAGCCTGCTGGCCACATTACTTTTGATGCAGCCCAGGATGTAGTTTGCTTTCTAGGCTTCAAGCACACACTATTGGCTTGTGTCCAGCTTTTCAAAACCTCCAGTGACCCAAGTCTTTCTCTGTGGGGCTGATCTCAATCTCTTCATCCCCCAGCCTGTATTGATTTTGGGGGTTGCCATGACCCAGGTACAGCACCTTGCACTTAGTCTTGAACTGTATGGGATATCCTTGAGCCTGTGTCTTGAGCTCATCCAGGTCCCTCTGCAAAACATTCTGTCCTTCAGTTTTATCAACAGCACCACTCAGCTTGGTGTCGTTGGCAAATTTGCCAAGGGTGCACTTGATTGCTTTGCCTATGTGGTTAAGGAAGATATTAAACTGTACTTGTCCCAATATAGACTCCTGAGGGACACCACTTCTCACAGATCTCCATCCAGACATTGAGCCATTGTCCACAACCCTCTGAATGTGATCATATAACCAATTCTTCATCCACCAAACAGTCTATTCATCAGATCCATCTCCCCCCTATTTAGAGAGAATGATATAGTGGGGAACCATGTCAAAACCTTTACAGAATCCAGACAGATGGCATCTGTAGCTCTTCCTTTGTCCATTGACACAATCACTCCATCAGAGAAGGCCACTAGGTTGGTCTTGGAAAGATCGGATGAGAAATTTCTATAGGCATCTCCTTATTCCAGTTTTGCCATGTCAGTGAAATAGTCTATGTAGAATTTGGCAGAAAGCAAGGAAAGCAGGTGCCAAAAGTTTAATATAAGTAATATTGAAGTAGAGATTAGAAAACTAGAGATGGTGAGGCTGTAGACAAATGTTTAGTTACCTCGAGGGAAACAAATCACATATTCTAAGCACAGAGATAAATCAGTGTGAGATCAGGGAATCTGAGAGAATAAAAAATATCTTTCTAAATAAAGGAAAGGAATAGGAGTGACAGCATATGAAGTGTGAGTTTACTTGCCATGTTGAGAAAGTTATAAGTGCCTTTCCAAGGTCACTCAGAGAATGCAATCCACATCATCTTCCTTTCAAGAGTCACCCTAGTTTATGCTTAATTAAACTATGCAAGCTCTGCACACTCTAGAAAATGCCCTTTTTATTACATTGTAGGCAATTTGCATTTCTGAAGGGCATTTGGGAACCATGACATCACCAGAATGAAGGGCTTCTGGTAGCATTCCTCCCATTTTTATTCATTTGTAATTGTTGACTTCTATTCCAAAGTTCATTTCTATTTCCTGCTTGGACATTAGCACTGGATTGTACAAGAATGCTCATTTTCCAACTTCAGTGTCTGTTTCAGTTCTTCTGACTCAGCAGTCCCTTGGGGCTGACTCATCCTCCAGTTGCAGGTGTGCCCTGACAGTCAATTCTTCATTTTAGTCCCATGAATAAAAAGCTAAGGGGTCAGGAAAGTACTCAGCACCCAAAGCTGGCAGGGTCAATGTGGATGGAGCCTGTTCTAGCACATGGACAGAGAGAGCTGCGTGTGTATTAATCTCTCTCTTCTGTTCCTTTCTTTTTGGTCTTACCAGTATGGAAAAACATTTTTCCAGAGTTTTATGGAAAACAATGAGGACAGGATGGTGTAGGTTTACTTGAAATACTTCTGAGCATTCTATTTCTATTCCTAGAAATAGGCAGAGGAAACAGAAGTTAAATCAGCAACCCTGGTTAATGGCATCTGTCTACTATTTGTTTGCAAGCTCTGAAGCCCAGGGGTCTCCTTGAATCCCCATCTTCTCCTGGTTCCTGCAGACAGCATTTTCTGACTCTGCTTTGTACCATTAGCATCTGGGGAGAAAAGTGCAGGCCTTTCATTTCAGAGGAAGGCTCATTACAATTATCTGTGTCTCTGTCACCTCATGATCTGATTATGGTGCTTGGGTTGCACCTTGCAATTGTTACAATTAAGACTTAATGAGGTGAGTAACTACAGAGTCCTGAAGTTACTCCCCCTAAACTTACTGCAGCTCCCTCTTTCTGAGGAATATCTACCACCCAATTTTTATGATTTGTAATATTTGGAGCTTGTCCTATAAGTCCCCACACAGCTGGGACTGTGAAAGCCTGGCCAGCTCTCCTTCTGTGTCACAAAAACAGACTGGATGAGCTTGGAGCATATTGCTGGCTGAAGATGGGTGCAGGTAGCATTAAAAAAAACCCAACAAACAACAACTTCACTGCTTTTTGAGCTGGAAAATGATAAAGAAATCCTGGATGACAACTGTGTGGAGAGGGCAGTGCTCACATCCATGCTGAATTCCAATCCCACCCCATATGATAGAGCAGGTACAGAGCTAGTGTGCCTGAGCCAACCCACTCCAGCATTGCAGGAGACACATGGCTCTCACATGGTTTGTTTCAGTGTGCATTAAGGATGCACCTGACCTAAGGCAGGAGAATAAAGTGAAATACAGAACAAACTGACACTTTAATTCTTGTATTTCAAGTCAATGATGCCCCTAATTAGGGATTTTTTTCCTTTTCAAAGTCCTGTGCCAGGGCTTGAAAGAAGAGCAGAACTTGCAGCTTGGTCTTAAAAGGTGTTTATTAAATTTCTCATCTGAAGGTCAGTGCACCACCTAACACCAGGCTTAGCACGCTGAAAGACACCACTGCCTAGAGCACGAGACCTGGTCTTCCAGGTCTTTTAAAGGTTTCTAATCCAATTAATCTTAAAACGTACTATATTTATAATTTTGTACCAATAATTACTACCAATTCTAGACACGTAATTTTCTACATCACCTACATTCTACCAATGTCTTGTGCCACCGTCACAGCAGACAATGGAGTCGAAGAAGAACTTAAGACACTGCCCAAAATTCTCCATCTTGCTTCCATTTACATCCATTCTAAAAACCCCAAACTATAAATTTTCACCCTGTGACAAACTAAACTACTATCTAATTTGAATTTTTGTTGTTTTCACTTCATCCATAAGTGTTGGCAGTTTTTCCCATGGACTAAGGTCAAAGGCAATGCTTTCCTGGGGTCCTAGCAAGGGTCTAGGACCCCCCAGGGCAATTTGAGGGGTTTTCCCTGTGCCCCGGACTCCAACATTTAATAATACCTTTCTGCTACCCTTGGCTTAAAACAGAATGCACATATGTGCAGGTACACTTGCCAATCCTGTGCTGCCTTGCTAGTAACAAAGTGATTGGTCCCTTTGCTTTTCTCAGACATGGCTGAAGACAGATTTAGGAGTAAAAAGAAAGGTAATAGAGAGCTTATTTTCTTTCAGTTTTCTTTCTTTGTCTTCATAATTGCTGGGAGATTATTACGTCTGAATCATCAGACTTGAAGAACCATATGCCATTTCCCTTTAAATGACAGCTGAGAGGCTTAACTTTATTGTTGTAGGGTGTCTGGTAGCAACATCTGCAGGTCAGCTGAGGACAATATGTCTTTTGATATTTCTGATAGACTATCAATGAGGGCCAGCTGGAGCCAATCATGGCCCTTTGGTGTGGTGGGCAGAGGAGAACAAAGAGGTTCTTGTAGCTTGGCACCAGTTACTTGCTGATGTGCCAACAGCTGTAGGGGTGGGGTGGGGGGGGGGGTGAGAATTACCTTTTGAATTTGGGAGTTTATGAAGATGCTGAAACCTCAAGGCTGCCAAATGGAGGTGTACATGTCTTTGTCATCTGGCCATAGGCACTGGGCCTTTTCAGTGAGATCCAGTTCAGTGAGCACTGAGAGGGAAGGATCCATTTGCAATATGTGGACTGTAGAGAGAGCTATGCAAATCAAGAACAGCTCTCTGCAGTGAGAAATGCTGCACATTTGCTGCAGTCATCAGTAGAGGCACACTAGATTCCTTAGCAAAAAATGCAGGAATGTTCACATTTTCAGCTGCAATTGAATTCCTTATAGGTGCTGTCTTTAGTGTTTGCTTTACTGAGACTCCTTTCCAGGTTTTAGTTAGTGAACTGAATATTAATTTTGTCTTCTACTTTTGTTTTCCACATTGGTCACACCTGTGATAGGAAGGATCATCAGAGACAAGGCATTGCATAGATTAAATCAATTCCATGTCATTTACAGCACCAAAGTGTTCCTAAGTATAGACCTAGCTTAGTGACCTTAGTGAATGTCAGCAGTCAGTTAAGCCACCACTCAGCACTGACACTGGAGCTATTTAGGAAGTAATGAGTTGGCACAGCACTCTAACTTCTGGAATAACTGGGAGCTTGCTAAGGTCTGATGCATGCCCCACACAGAGGTATAATTTAGTGAAGAGGGTGAGTCACTTCTGCTCCCAAGTGCAGCCCAAGCACAAAGTTTGTCTTCACTAAAAACATCTCAGGCTCATCTATGGGTACCCTGCTGTACTTCACCTTCACTTGTCCACACTGACAGCTAGCTCAGGATTTACCCTTTAAGCTGAAGAATACCAACTATCTGTAGTTTTCCATGAACACTGACACTGAGGTAAACACTGTAGAAATCATCTAGAGTCATAACAACTGTGACAAAATGGTCTTTCACAAGCCCCTTTGATCTGAGGAAACTCATGAGCTGCTGACAGTTGTCCCCCCATGGATGGACTAAGGAGAATGCTTTTCGGATCCTCTGTTATTTGTAACAGCTTGGGTGATAGGAAAGCTCAACCCTCCCCACTCCCAAGGGGAGACAGGGTCTGGATCCTGGTGCTCCCCAGAGCCCACACTTGGAAATGAGAATAGATAAGCAACCCTCTTTCTTTCTTGGAAGTGATGGGTGGTTATTTGACACAGGCAGCATCCGAGGGTGCCCAAGTCTTTGAGGAAAAGACAGAATGTTATAAGCAGTGGATTTAAATTCTTCCAAGCAACAGAAAATTGGAATGGGAGTTCCATGGGGAGCAGCTCCTCCCACCTGGGGAGGGACAACTGCTCCTCTAACTTACTATGTACAAAGCAAATTTCAGTCAGAAACCTGATTTACATAAACAATTCAGCAAGATTAACTGGAAGGAAGATCGTTCCAGTTGGTGCAAACCCGGAGGGATGGGATTTGGGCCTTCTGTTCCTTTACTTGGTAAAACCTGGCAATTGTTGTCACTGAGAAACCAAAGCACAACACAGTTACAAACCATTTTGCATGGGAAAGCAGATGCCCAGACGGTCACAGCGCCTTTCCACACTCCCTGCTTTGTGCAGCATGATCTTGAGTAGGTACTGGAATGGCAACCCTCCAGTTACAGGCATGAACTCCAGTAGGAATCAGTCCTGCATAATTCTGTATTTTTGTTTGTGCTCTCAAATCAAAATACAGCTTCAGTCTGAGGTAGCTTCTGAGCAAGACAGACTAATTCTTTCACCGAGTTTGTTCTCTAGTGTCAACAAATCAAATCTGAATTTGCTCAGTTTAAATGTATTTTCAGAAAAATTCACTGTTGGATACATCCTATTACACAAGCGTCTGAAAATCAAAGGAAAAACGATTAGGAAAGGATTCTATCTTCTGTTTTTTTACTATTTCTTCTCTCTCTGAAATCTTTCACATGCAGATGTTGATGGTTTGTCAAGTACACAAAAAACAGCTCAGTTTCTGCACATGCAAGGAAAGAGAATATCTAAAGAAATTGCAAAGAGTAGAAGCAAATGAAAGATCTTTTTCAATAACATGCAAGGTTACGGAAAACAAAGATATTCATGAACCCTCTAAAACTGAATGCAAAGCAGTGAGATTGTATTTACTTGAACAAGAGAGCTTTCTTTTGTCTCTTTGTATTTAACCCCAAATTATTTACATTGTCTCCCATGGCAGCAAATTCAATCCTTTGGAAACATATTTGCCTTTTGCAAGTAATATCCATCACAATAAAACATGACATTTGTTGTCAAGACCTGTATGGGTGTTATAGATGGATATTGAAGGTAAAAAAGAGCTGGTTTATTATACCATGAGTTCAGCACACCAAACTACTTAACCTCTTGTCTCTAGTCTTTCACTCTTCAGGTCAGCACACATTTGAAGTGTGGCCAAGATCACACACTCCTTTTCCATGGACTAGAGATTGCCCAGTAGTGACCTCTGTGCCCAGTTAAAGTCTGGACTAAAAAATGACTGCATGTTGGTAGGGACTTCTGCCTTGTCCTGCTTGGCTGCCTACTGAGAAAGACCATGCAGGTAGAGATTACTAACAGGTTGTTAAATACCTTTCAAGAAATAGCATGAAAGAACAACTTCAACTGGTGCACACCGTGGTTGGTTTTCTTCCAGGCTGATGGTAAGGTAGGTAAGAAAAACACCAAGAGCAACACATTTGATCTGTGTGATTGCAGCACTACTGAGGACCAAGAGGAATGGGAGACCAGGGAAATTCACCCACCTGACAGGGGTTCATGGCTGAGGCAAAATATTGTACCAACACAGCACTTTTGGACTGTTAGATCCTCAGGTCTTCACACTGCACATGTTTTTTTTGGGCTGAGCATCATTGCACTGCACACTGATGCATGTGTGCCACTGTGTGCAGTGACTGTAAATTTGGTGTCCTTGGCAGAAAATTCAGAAGTAAAGAAGAGGTCCTCCTTTTTGCTTTCTGACTCTTTGGAATGAAAAGATTATTTCAAAGATCCTTCCTTCCCTTATTCTCAATTCCTCTGTTGACACCTGAGATTTATGATAAGCAAGATCAGAGCAGCTCAGGTAGGGGAAGGAGGGCACCCTGCTCTGGAGACAGAGGTGGTTTCTGACCAGGCAGGGCACACATTGTGCTAAGCCATCTCTGCTCCTCTCTTCTTGCAGCCCAAGCCCAGAGATAAGGTGGAGTAACCATGCAGACACGTACCCCTGCTGAGATGGTGCTGGCTGGGGAGGACAGCAGAGCTGGACTTCACTGAGTTCTCAGTTGTTTAACTTCCTAATAAATTGCATCATTATGGTAGGTCAAGAAGTGACCTGGGCTCTTCAGGTGGGAAACAGAGCTGCAAATACCAAAGGACTTCTGCTGCAAATTGTGAGGATCAAAGAGTGGATGGGAAGGGAGAGCGGCCAAAGAGCTATTGTTTACATGGATGGGAAGGAATATAAACCACCTATCAAAGAGGGGGAATGGGTGTTTCACTCTTTATTTGTGCATGCTTTCCAGCTGTATTCTAAGCTTCTGACGGCATTCCCTTCTGTCAGGCAAGATATTCCTCTTTGTAAACAACTTCAGGGAATACAGTCAGTCTTGGATAAATGGGTTCATTCAGTCTTCTGGGGTCTCAGGATGCAGGTTTAGCCCATTCTATTACTCATTTGGCTGCTCTAAGTACCTGAACCATAACAATCTGACAGCATGGCAATGTAGTCAAGTATTTCCAGAACAGTAGTGAATACACAGCATATACTGTGAAAACCTTTGCAGAGTTCCACCACTGCATTATTCCACCTCAGACTTGCATCTTACCTCATTGTGTGGTTGAGGATAATGAAAATTTGAGACAATGTTTTCCAGCAGTTTTTCTTCTAGTACTGCTGTGGAGTTCTGCGAGGGCTTTTCACTCTGAACCCTGCATAATCTATGCCCCCAGAACTGCAAGAAAAATATGCTTAAGAAAACCAAAAAACAGTAAACACTGGACTTCCCCCCTGTGATTTTCTACACTATTGGTCTTGTTTATGCTTCCAAAGACCTTCCATTTATTTCCTCCTGGCTGTTAAAGCTCCTTTTCTCTCTTATTCCTTCTTCCTACAGCTCTTTCACCCTACAACTGTTGTGGACAGCTAAGATGAAAGACAGAAAAAATGAAGGGAAAAAGATGGAAGACCTCTACCAGGAACCTCTTGTAAAAGGAAATTTGAGGTATCTCTGTGGTATGAAGGTGAGAAGGTGTTTTGAGAGGTCTTCCTGTCTTAGTCTTTATTGTGTGTCAGACAGACAATAGCAGAACTGAAGTGTTTGTCTGAAATCATTCCTGGGACTACATCACTCAAGCCTTTATGGGTGGTAGCATTCAAACAGGGCTGACTTTTCCCAGTCTTGCCAGCCCCATTTGAATGGGAATCTCTCATCCCATTCCCAACAGCAGGCTGAGCCATGTGAGCAATTTTTTGGCAAAGTAAGCCCCAAGGGCACTTCTTGCCCCCTCTGTGTTGATTTGATTAATAGGCTGGACTGAGCAACATTGTCTTCTCAGAGCAACCTGACGTCACTGGGAGGGTGCAGTGGCTGCTTTCCAAAGCCTGCAGCAGGGAGCACTAGGGCATAAGAGCTGACTTACAGAAATGTCCTCACATGCAGTGACAAAGGAAGCAGGGACATCAGCCACAAAGAGACCAGGGCTTGGACGGGGACAGCTGATGATCTACAGCAGCTGCATTTAGTTTGCAGTCAGTTCATGCTACACTTCAGATGTTTATGTGTCTTTTTGGGATTTTTTCTCTTTTATCATATCCACGGAATTATGCACATTGTTCCAGTTGCTGTGTATATTCCAGCCTGAAAAATTGTTCTCTTTCAAATCCCTTGTGGCCTGCTAAAGCCCCAAAACAAGCTGCAAGGATTAATTCATCCCCAGATAAGATTTTCCTAAATCCGAACAGATAATTTGTTTGAAGTTTAATTTTAGTCTGTTATTACACACACGGGCCTTATCTTCATTCAGAGTAGTTAGCAAAATTAAACAAGCCTCTGCAAACAAGAAAGGGAAGCACGAAAGAGCCCTAGCACATAAGTGACACTCAGAGTTAAAGGTACTAATGATAGGCTTATGCAGTGCTGGCAAGTCTGAGCCCTCAAGGGACTGGTGATTTGTCATGCTCTTCATGACCCAAGAAGAAGGGGTGCATCCTCCCTTCTGGGATCTCATGATGCTCAAGCTGCCTCTGCCATGGTCCATGATAGGGCACCTAAGCCTTGCCCCTCCTTCTAGTTAACAGGATGCCTCACTCCATTGTTTCCCAACTCCTGCCCTTCTCCCTACATTGTAGCAGCTCTGACTTTGCTCCCTAAGATGCTGAAGAAATTACAGCAGCTGTGCTCAGTGGAACAGAGAAGAAAAGCAAGACCACATCACACCTTGTGTAATCCATTGAAATTAATCAGTGGCACCACTGATTGAAGTCTATCCTAACAGCTTTGCAAGGTGGATCCATATCCCCACCAGTGGGCTGAACTCTTCCCTTTTATCTATCATGAAACAGGAGCCAGGGGAGAAGATGGTGTCCCTATTGCACCACTCTGTAAATAGGATTTGGGCCCCCAGCCTCCAGGTATAAGAGGGTGTCTGAACACTTTAGCAGTGCAGTGTACTCCTGATCAGGGTGATGTTTAAAGGAGTATCTAGACAGCTGCCACACTTGTGCTATTTCACCTCAGTCAGCAGTGTCTGAACCAGAGCTCAGCTGAGAATGTTGTACTTCATATATAGTCTTGTCATTACAAAAAGCAAGACTCTTCAGGAAGTGCTCTGAAAGTCTCCCTTCTCCACCTGCAGTTGTATAAAAATTCCAGATCTAGAAAAGAAAAAAGGGACTACTATTACTAGTGACTTTAACCAACCTGGAAAAGGAGCAATGCTGCTGGTCTCTGCCTTTAAATCAGTTTCTTTCTTCTTCAGCACTGCTATGACCAACTAGGTCCCTCTAGAGAGTACCTAAGTAATTCTGCTGCATTGGAGCTGGAAGGATACTTAGAGCTTTTCAACTTAGGCATAGAATTGGGCCTCAGGACATGATGCTGAACACCCGAGTTACATTTTCTATTCTTCCTCAAGTCCATAGGTCCATGATCAAGTCACTTAGGGCTAGATTGAGAAGAATATCAGGAGGATGCCAATATGTCCCTTAAGCATCCAGCCAAACAGTCTGAGGGCTGCCCTGATCTCAGGTAGAAGCAGACACCTCAGAAGAGATGAGAAATTGTGGTAGCCATTGTCATATTTCCTAATCATCCAGATGTATTATCAATTTAGTAATCTAATTTATTCTTTTCTGATGGGTATACAAAATAATTATGATTAATGAAATTGTTAATTTTAAAGAAAATATTATAATTCAGACTCTCTTTGTAAATCAGTTGAACAAAAATTAAGCAAGCCAGTCTAGATTAAGGTTGTACAGTAATCTCCCATCCCCACACACTATCTATATGTAATGATATAAATGCATTTATAACAGTTAGCCAGCTATTTCAGTGGTTACAGGTCTGCTACATATGTTTTAAGGACAAAGTAAAAAAAATGAATATCACTAGTTCCTCATATTTCTCATAAATGTGAAAAATCTAGTGTGTTTCTACCACTGAAATGAAGACTTGTTAATCCTTGTAAAGGCAGCCTTGTGGCATGCGAAATCCTGTATCTGAACACCAATATGACCCATCAATAAAAACCATTGAATTCAGCTATTATTTTTGTTGATGGAGAATTGACTGTGTAATTTCATTTAGGGCAGCCCGGAAAAAGAAGTTCCAATAGCTAGAAAATGTTTTTATTCTCCCTGCCTTGTAATATGGGTAGGTCTGTGTAGAGTTAGATAGAACTGAGAACAATTTTTCTCCTGATTAAGTATTACACAGCAAAAGAACAAGAGGCAACAGACACAAGTTGCTGTAATGGACATTCTGGTTAGATAGAAACACAGAACAGGTGAGGCTGGGAGGGAGCCCATCAGGTCATCACTTTATTCTATCACCAGATAGAAGGAAATAAATTCATTCATTGTGGTGAAACACTGCACTGTGTTGCCCAAGGAGGTTGTAGGATCTCTGTCCTTGGAGACACTCAGAACTAGACTTCACAAAGCCTTGTTAACCTGACCTAGCTTTGACATTTCCCATGCTTTGAGCAAGGTGTCGGACCAAATGAGCTCCAGGGGTCATTTTTATAGTTGTATGATTTTATGATAGCTGCAAAAGTGCTTTTGATGCTTTAGTTGACAAGGTTTTCTATATTACCAAGAGGGAGCAACATATTTTAGTTCACATACATGAATACACAGACTATGCTGGAAGACTAAAGGCCGGATAAAAAACACCATATAGGCTTCAAATACCTACAATGTAATTTCACAACTTCAGAGAGCAGCCTCCTGCTCTGGGTCATGAGCGTGGCTGTTCCCTAGAGGTTAGACAACATCTTTTGTAGAGCATCTGACAGACCAACTTCTATAAGGAAAAGTGAAACTGGAAGTAATTTGATCAGAATTATATTTTCAGGCTTTCTCCTTGCACTAATTTTATGTGCTTTTCCCCCCTTTCTTCCTTTTTTTTTTTTCCCTGGAAAGTATATGCTACCTCCAAACAGATTAGGTAGTATTATGTTCATCTAAGAGGTCACTAAATCGGGCCAGTTCTTAAGAGATTATTGGCAGCAAGTAACATTTCCAAATTATTTATTTCCATAATATTTGAGGGTTTTTTCTTTTCCTTAACAAAATGAGCTATTTTGATAGCAAAACTATTAAAAATAGTATATATTCAAGTTTCTGTGAAAGCATTACAGCAGATCTACTACTGCATGTGTTTTCCTCCTCAGCTTGCACAGTCATGCCAGCCTATTTGCTGTAAACAGTAACAGCATGCTGTAACTTCATACTGGGAAAAGGAAAAAAATATTTTCAACAGCAGTCTGAGTAAGACTGTAAACAACATAACAAGCTGTAGAAAGACTGAAGTGATGCTCTCTTGCTGAACAAAGACCTCTAAACACAGATAAGCAAGGTAAGGTACCTGGGTACCAATATGGCTAATACAGATAGAGGCTGAATCTGCATTTCTCTGCTATGGAACTACGCAGACCCTGTGAGATACAAAGCATGCTTTTCATAGACTGAAAGCCATTCTGATTTAAACTAAACATTGTAACTCAATCTCAATAGAAGCAAGTTAGGTAATATAGATTAGATAATTTAGGTCTCCAAATCCAAGGTTCAAGTGACCAAGGAAAAGTCTTCCTCTGTTTCAACGTCTTGTTTTCATATGCCTCTAAACACTCCAAAAATGTGAGCTAGTAGATGTTGCAGCAGCCCTCTTATTAGAGAAGAAAAATGAGCTGAGGCACAGACCTCTTGTTAAACAGCATGGAATGGGTCCTGGTTTATTGCTCTTCACGGCTTAGTCATCTTAACTCCAACTATTTGCTGACTCTGGCTGCAGCCTCTGTAGCCCTTGCAGCCTCTGACTGCTGGTTATTTCCTGCTAAACTATGACTGCAGGTATTGGTTTGCAGACTCTGACTGCAGGCTTTTACCCAACTAGATTGTGACTGCAGGTTCCAACAGGTTCTAACTGCAGACCCAGACTGACCTCACAGCAGTAATTCTCTCACCCCAGGATCCTGCTTCATAATTCTCTCCTTCATGATTCTCTCCTTCACACTCCTCAAGGCTCCACCTCTATGATGATCCTCCCCTTGCCAGCTAACCCCCCCTATTACCTCACTCATCCTTATTGAATATACCTGTAACTCATCAGGGGTGAGGGTGTATTGGTTAATTAACACAGCTGTTACTTATCAAGGGTGAGGTCACCTATATTTTCTTCTCCTACAAGTAGAAACTGAGGATTCAGAGTCAAGGAGGCAGAAAACCTGTCAATGTTGTGACTCTGGTGAGCAGATGATAGGGCAGCAGGGAAATACTAGATACTTGGATTGCCAATGGTATTGATATCAAAACTGATTTCTCTTTACTGCAATCACTTTTTGTAGATTGCTTTTTTAATTCCGTACTAGTTATTTAGAGTCATAGCTAAGCTGTTAGGTTTTGTGGGGAATCTGGTGCTCATGGTGACAGCACAGGAGAGTTAACTATGTTTTCTGGAAAGCATGTTCCAGTAAATCTTTATGCCAACAAAGCTCTGGGATCAATCAAACTTTCACACGCTGTCCAAATAAACCATATTTTCAGACCTTTTGGGCTTGATCCAAAAGAAAAACAGTGCTTCAAACACCTCAGATGTTTTGGGAGGTAAATTCAGAACTCTTACTCTAACGTGGGGTCACCTTTAGCAACTTCATTTATGGAAGAAAAATTCTCTCTGATCAAGAGAATGGTCCTGAAATCTATAATGGGATCTGATTTGTGTGGTTTGTTTTCATCTGGGATTTTAAGACTGTTGGTTCTTATTTCTTCATGTGCTATTGATCTGTGTTCCCTGACAAAATAAGCACCAGCTTCATTTACGTGAATATCCCCTGAGGCTTGAAATGCCCCAGTACTCTAACAGAACACCTAATTTTTATTTATTTTTTGTGGCAGTGTATTTTCCCCTGCTGGTTACTAACTGCTCTCATCCTAGTATTATGCCAGTAGAAAACCTGGGAGCTGATTTCAAAAGCAAAGAAAAATGGTAGCTGAACGGGCAGGCATGAACCCAACAGGAGATGCAATAGGGGGGTTCAGTCCCACATGGCCTCTTGCTGGTGTGGTGCTCACGGTTCAGGTCACACACACCAACACAGCCCTGCTGCCCACAAGATGTCTGTGGGACATCATCTCAGGTGGAGCATGCATGGGACAGGACAGCTCTTTGCCTCTTATGTAAATAAGACATAGGGTAAACGCTATCCTGTGAACTTGCTCAACTTCATGAAGTTTTTCCATCCTTTTCTCATAATTTGCTTTTTCCCCGATCTTCTTCTACCATGCTTAGCTTTTGTAGAATTCAGGAAAAGTATGATATATGTGGAATGGATCCTTGAGCAGGGGCTGTTTAACAGAACTAGCAATACTTCTTGGAGCTGCTCACTTGGAGCCTAAAAATTATGAATCAGATCCTTGAAAAGTCACTGCATATCCTGCCATTTTTCACTTACCTATAGGATCATGTAACACCCCTGATTCTGTGTGTAGTTTGCAATGTGCAGCTTGCTCTTCCATGACAGGACCACTCCATATGGGCTGGGAGCTGAGTAGCTTTTTGTCCAGTATTCTCCTGAGAATCTGCCTCTCCTCAGATTTCCTGTACTGCTTTCTCCTGTTGCTTGAAAGGTGTTTAGTGCCTGCACTCTGACTTGCTTGCTGGCAGGTAACACCCTAGTGCTTTGACTCTGTCACAGGAACACACTTTCAGCTCAGCTTGTTGTTGTCCAAGTTGTTCCTGCACCCTTTTTAAGTTGTTAAGGGGCTGGCTCTTTTACCTGTCAGCCTCTGCTTGGCTGCATTTTAGTCTCTAAAGGATTAAAAGCACCATTACTCTCCCTCTTCCTCTGCATCGTGCCTGTCCTTCACGCCTTGTGCTTGCTGCTTGGCAAGCAGGCATTCCCCACTGAGCCATTCTGCAGCTGCACACCAGCACCACTACCTGACCCACCCTGTGTACTTGGACTGGCCATGCTTTGCATCACATGCTTGAACACACCTCTTGCTGCTGTGAGAAGAGGGCAGTCCAGATTCCACAACCAGAATTTAACACACCACCAATATGTTCATCCTGGTGTATGGTGGAAAGAACCACCTCCTGGCTTTTCCCCAAGTAATAGCTTCCTTTTCTTTTTAGCCTTTTAATTTTCCTTCTTTTTTTTTTTTTTCATCTGTTGAGGTGGAGCCAGTATTTGCCTCCATATGTTCAACTGCTCCCACTGTATTCTGAGATGGCACTTGGCTTAGCTCAGAATGCACTTGGCTTAGCTAAGCCTATACCTTTTACAGTCCTGGCTTTTTATGGTAGGTATTCATCTTGTTTGGTCAATTCTTGTGCCGGCATTAGCTGACATTTTTTGAAGTCCTGCCTCATACACCTGACCCACATTCACAGGGAGCAGAGTGAATTATTGTGAGAGTCACGGATTGATCTGCTGGACCCAGTTCTCATGTATCTCTCCTGGGAAGGTGATGGTCCAACAGCACCCTGACAGACCCGTGTTTGTCACACAGAGCCTGCGCTTACACTACTGAGTGTGGGGCTCAGTGTGCTGCCAGGAGTTACTCTCACAGTCTGACTATCCTTGGCTTGTGTTACTGGAGGCTCACGTAGGATGTGCTGTAGTGCCTCACCAGTGCTGTGCAGTGGCTTCTGATGCAGCTGCACATGTACCTCATGCCCAAAACTAACTGTCAGACTTACACAAGAGAGAGTGGTCCTCACTGCCCTCGTTTGAGAGTGAGATTGGAACCATGGGTTGGCCAGTGACAGATCTGGGGATTTAGGCAAGGAAAGCCTCTCCAGCCTGGAGTTTTATAGTTATGACTAGTTCCTCAGTCAGGCCCTGCTCAAAGGCAGGCAGACACATAAAGTCAGATACAAAAAGGGCCCATCTAGAGTCAAAGAGCAGAAAGAGAAAGAAATACAAAGAGGAGGATAAAAATACAATGCAACAAAGCCAGGGAGATTTAGAGTAGATTCATTGTTAAAGAGGGAGAGGATGGGAAAGGGAAGCTGAAATCTAGAAAATTACTCAGTAGGTTAATAAAGAGCATGTTCTCAAACTTTAATTGTCCTTCAGTTAAACTCTTATGCTTTTATTTAGAGTTAAGATAAGGAAGGTGGACTTGCCAGCACATAAACTATTTTGGGGGGCTTTTCTTTTAGATCTTGCAGACGTAGGGATAATATTTTCTGTATTACTTGTGGGATATCTCTACAGTGCTCAATTCTATGTAACCATGCCACAGAATGCAAAAACTTTAAGAACTCCTGTCTCAAAAAGAAGAATTGAAACCTTGGCTTTTCTAACGTCAATGAAAAAACTCTATTTTACTTCAGTGAGAATTCAGGATTTCATCTCAGACATGAAGGTTGTTCAATATTGAGAGTTCTGTGAAGGTCTTCACCAAAGGTCATCACCAAAGCCAAATCTTGGGATTCAGGTGTTTTTTCCCCTAGAAGCTAATGTAAGTTGGCAGGAGTTTCTCCCATTCCTCATAAATCAGAGAGGCCGTTCTAGGGTTAGTAAAAAGTAAGCTGCAATTTTTCTTACTTTGAAGAAGAATTTCTCTGTGTGGTGTAGCAGTGGTAGGTTTCACAAAGGTGATTAGAAAACAAGCATTTGTACACAGGACTTTCAATGAGGACGTTATCTCCTCTAATCCGAGAATTCTCTTTTTTCCTAGCTTGAGGGAGCAGTGCTTTACAGAAAAACACAAAGGCAAAATAGCCATGTGCTCTGAATAACTTACATTCAAATTAGATTGACAACATAATGAAAGCTGAATAATGTTATATTTGGAAGTCATTGATAAAATCATCCTCAGCTCGTATCTTGAAAGGATAGTAGGATGAGTGGTTATCTACGCCTCTGCTACTCTGCTTCTTCTTTCACAGTCATTTTCTTTTCTCATCTTGCCTAGCACTCTTCAAAAATAACCTCTTTAAGATATGAAATTTATCTTTATTCTTTAAAAAAAAATCCTCCTAACTTTCTGGATGGACCCTTATAATGCTCCAATAATGTTTTAGAGTTGATGTACTCAAATCCTCACTGATTTCCCGGATGGGCCTTAAATCACACATTATATACTCTTATCCACCAATACTCTGCTCTGGATTTACAGTTCCAGTTAAAGTTAGATCTGTGAAGGAAGATGACATCTTACTGCTCCCTATCTTTTTAAAATACCAAATCGATTTAAGGGTTTAACTTATTGTTATAGTTTATCCTGAACTTCTGAATCAGTTCATTGAATTTTAGCTGTAGCTATATAAAATTCTATACACTGAAATTGTTTGGCCATACTGAGAATGTCTATGACATGATCCATCACTGCCACTAACTGCCAGCAATAAAGAAATCCTCCTTTATTCTCCATTCATTTAAGTGAATCTCTAAAACTACTATTGAATACCAGGACTACATCTTACTAGGTTTTAATTTTTTTCTTCTTCTTTTAAGGAGCACTTAATATTTACCTGAAATGCAGTCATTGTTGAGTGTCTTCAGTAGCTGTCAAAAAGACACACTGTGAAGATCCAACGAAATACAGACTTGTAAGACTGACTGTAGTAGTGAGCAAGATAATGGAAACATTTATAAGACAGATTACAATTCATTTAGGAATGTGATTTAGTAAAGGGAAAGCTGCCTGGTTCTGCTAAAAGAGGATCATTTATGACAAATGTATTAGGGTCATTTCAAAGCATTGCTGAACTGATAAAGATGAAATCATTGACATAATTCATCCAGATTTCATGAAAGTATTTATTACAGACTGCACAGGAGATCAGTTTACAAGGTCAGAAAGCTGAGCACAGGGGACAACTCTTGAAATGGAATATAAATTGGTTGAGGTGCAAGAAACAGATGGTGTCAGTAAAATGAAACAATTCAGGGTGTGATGAGGTAAGGATTTGCCTGAACGTGAATACCGAATACCACACGATTCAGGTCCCAAATCATTTGTTGCGCTACGAATGTGGACATGGGCAGGTCTTCACTGCTTTAGAATGAAGAGACTTGCAAACCACTCTGGGGTGATTGACTGAAAACCATGAAAATGCAAATCATGGTGGAGACACCCATGCAGTAAATGCACTTCTTAAGTCCTCTATGGACAGCAGAAAAATGCCTAAAATTCACAGCTGATTAACCACTTCTACCTGCTTTTTAACACCATCTGTGCACCTTGTTAAATACCAAATTGAAACACATACATTTTCCTGGTGTGTCAGAATCTACTCAACCACTAAAGCTGAAAAAAATGACATTGTGCTGTTAGTGAAACCCATGCACAATGCAGAATTGGAAGTACAGAGCATATTCTCCAGCAGCAAAATGTCCAAGCAAGCACCTTACTAACCAGGCTTTCACTTCTTACGGAGTGGATTTTTTTCTCCTTGCTTTAGGAATAGGCTGAGAGAAACAGCCTAGAATTGAGCACAAATATGACTGAGAACAGTAAGCTCATAGGAGGGTCCTAAAAACTAACAATGTTCCAATACTCATTCTCTGCGTACACAGATTGGCTCAAACACGACATGAGGGGCCACTTAACTCAATACACTGTTAGATGATATGTTGTTGCTTCTTTTAAAGGAGAAATGCTACACATCTTAAAGCTTTGATGGGGATTAGGCACCTCATCGCGTTTAAAGTTCCACTGAGGAACTCAGCTTCTAGCCCTGAAGTTGCTTGAATAGTGTGATGCTTTTGGATCACACTTTCAACAATGAAAGTGTTCATTAATTTTATTTGTTCCACCCCTTAAATGTATGTATTTCTAAAAACAAAGATACTTCTACTTAACAAGAATATTGATTTAAAGCTTGAAGTCTGTGACAGAGAAAACTCTTCATGAAAGCAATAATTTTGGAAAAACATGTAGAGTTTGACCAATTCAGCTGAGATCTGAGTGTCTTTATCTCCTTATTTTTGGATACCACACCAAATTGCTAGTACACACCCACAAAACTACTTCTTGTGCTCTGCTGGCAGGTTTCAGGAATCTCACTTTTAAAAGACAGTACATGTAAACCAGACGGCTAAAGAAAGTACCAGAGATATGCATGGCATATACAAAGTAATTGAAATCCATTTTTTCATTCGTTTCAGTATGTTTGGCATAAATTGTTACTCAGAAGCTGTTTCATAATTTTTATTTGTCCCTACAAGCTGCCTCTGAAGAACAAGGCAAAAGCCATGGAGGGACACTTCAGCATGTGATTTCTGCCTACTGCTGAATACAAGCTGGAACCCTCAGCCACTACCTTATCTAGTTTTATGGAGTTCTTCTTGGTACTGACCGTTTGATGCCTCCACTGTTTGTCAGAGTGAATAAATAAACATACCATCCACATATGATCTCTCACTAGGACCAGGTAATTATAATTTTAAATTGATTCAGTGGTCAACAAGCATGATGAAAAAGAAAAAACTTTCTCAGTGAAAGAGATTATTTTTAAAATAAACAATAACAAACCAAGAACAAAAAGGAAAAAGGTATGAAATTCAAAGATAGATCAAGCAGTAATAAATAAATTAAATTTACAGATCTCCTTTCACTGCAGTAATAACTTAAGATCATAATCTAATCAGTTAAATGGACAATTCTGGAGCAATGGTACAACTTTTCCATAATATCTACATCTTGTTCAGAGAAGTTAAAGGGGAAGCATATACTTGCAAAATGCTCCTAAGCAACCTGGTAGTACCAGGTATAAGAGCAATTATCTGACATTGGACAACTAGAATTCACACAGGAAAAGAAGCAGGTGGTGTCCCCCACACAAGAGAGCAGCAGGGGCAAAGAAAAGAGACAGTCACTCTAGAACAGCATCTACTCCAATGACTCTTGTGATAAGTAGAAGGTTCTGTTTCTTTCCATTTGATTCAAACATGGAGCATATAAACAGACCCCTTAATTACTTCTGTTAAATATGTTGTACTTTTATAACTAAGTATTTATGTGAAGTGAGAGAAATTACATTCTTTCTATTACAATCTCATCTGGGATGAGAAATAAAGCTTCAGCGCCTTGATTCAACTGCTTTTACTAACTGGACGAGTTTCTAGGGAGATAAGAGAACACTTGCCAAGCTTCACTTAAAAAATGCTGAAGCTGAAGTCCCAAAAGTCTGTGTAATTTGAACATAAACCAGGCAAACTTAGCTCAGTGCCATTGCCATTCTAAAGCATGCAGTCAGGGTTTGATGGGAAATTTCCTCAAGAACCCAGAGAAACTGCGCACCAAAGCTGAGAGATTTTTTTTTTTTCCAGACAGACCTCTTCAAATGAAAAATTAGTTTGCTATGATATTCTCAGTAAGTTCTGTTTTGATTCCATTTTTTGCTCTTTGCAAGTGGGCTTTCTTTCTTTATTCTCCCTAAATTGACTAGAAAGAACAGGATCAAGCTGGCTCTACCTTATGTATCCAATCTTGTTCTTTTCTTACAGTCTGCTGAGTATTGGCCACATATGTAAAGTGACGGTCTTCATGCTGAAGAGTCTGGTATGGTCGCAGCAATAAATATCTCTACAATGGTCTGACAGTTTTCAGGGATTTGACATACCCCACCAGTTGAAAATTGAACCTACAAGTCTGAAAAATCACTTGTAATAGATGTAACTATAAATTCGTGCAATTAAAACATAGTAGATGATAGAATGTATATTTTCTATAACCCTGTAAGTATAAAAAGTAACCCTAATTCCCGGAATGGGAGGGGCGTTCACCAAATGCCAGGACATGCTTTGTATACAATCTAACATCTCGATTTACACCAGAAAGGAGGGTGGCTTCCCAGGATGTAGCTCCTTGAGCTAATCAGATCCTGGGCACCCGGACCATCAACCCACCATCAACCCACCATCAACAGACAGATACCCATTTCGAGGGTGGACCCTGAACTTGACTACATCATCATCTCAAAAGAAGATTCCTGGAAAAATCCTTTCAGACTCGGCCCAGCACCGGGAAATCTGTTCAGGGTTCATCATCAAGTGAAAGACTGGGCTTGAATTTGAAAAACACAATACCTCTGCTGCCGGGAGGCACAAAATACAGTATAAGAACCCGGACTCAGCTACCAGTAAATCGTGGAACAGTGCGAGATAGCAACCCTGCTGTCAGTCGGCTGTTTCACCCAACATTCGAATGTTGTTCTCTGTGGCTGTCCCAGATAGATTTAAAATGGAAAAATAAAACTTATTATTTTCTATCCGATTGGCTAGTTGATCATTTATAACATCACTCATATGTCAGATTTGATGGCAGTACTGGGTCACTCTTCAATTTCACAGTACCAGAAAGTAGTGTGAATTTCCCACCTGAATTTTTAGTAAAATTAACTACTTTTTATATTTTTGTAGTGCACTCAGAGAAACATAAAATGCAGTACATGTTTGCTTAGTATCCATCAGTTGTGCCTGTCTGAGTCACTTGACAAAATATTTTCTCTGATCTTATACTCAATTTTTATTTACCAATAGCTAGAAAATTTTAGGGAAAATAATAATAATGCAGGAGGGCAGTGAGAGACTTTCAAGTCTCTCTTGAGGAGTCTTGACAGGAGGAATTTGATGCCTCTGGGAAAACAGAATTCATTTATACTAACTCTATTCAACTGTAATGACAAGCCTTAAAACAGGCTCTGAGATGTTGTACTTGTTTTCTTTACCGCTATCTTTTAGTTCTTACTTAGTTTTCCTTATTCTTATGGTGTGGAAAGAGTCACAAATTCTGCTGGTGAACACAGCTAGTTATTAATCCCTACAAGGTTATTTGCTATTACTAGGACAGACAACATTGCCAAACTTTTCCAATGCAGCCTAGATAAAACCAATTAATTTTACAGGTGCTTTTAGAGAACTTAGATCCTTCTTGTATGAGTTGGATTTGACGCCACCAGAATCTTCCAGAGTATCATCCACAGCCTGGTGTTCCTGGGAGACCTCACTGAAGACCATACTTGGTGTCAGGCTAAGTATGTCCACAAAAGAGTGTGTTTAAAGTGAACAGTTCCATGTAATGGGTGTCTGCTAACAATTGTTAGGGGCTGGTTACCTGCTCTAACACCTGTGCCCACCATCCAACCCATTTTTGAACATTTCTACCCTAGGCAAGCTAGGAAGGACCCAATCAGCTCTTTTCCAATGAAGACTTTGGTATTTGGAGGTCAGAGGTTTCTCTAGGCAGAAGTGTGCCTAAGAGTTAGATGCTGCAACATCACACGGCTTTGGATAAACCAGGCTTTGAAACAAAATTGTTCAAAGCGCTTGCATATGAACTTATGCATAAAATATTACTACTAGAAAATCTATTCAACAGAACACTCTTGACTTTGGATTTTCAGTCACTCAGAAAATCTCAAAGTTAGGACAGTTCTCTTGGTTGTATGTGTTTGTCCATTTCCAAAATAATCTTGTTTCCAAGCTTGCTTGTTTCCAAGCTTCCTCTCCCCCACCATCTTACAGCTTTCTCCTCAATTCTTTCCATGAGCATCCTTCCCACTACCTGCACTCCCTCTCAACTGCAACTTTGCCTTGGTTTTCCCCCCTTCTTTGGCCAGACCTCACCACCATCCTTGTCTTGGTTTGGAAGAGACAGGTGTCTGCCAGGGAAAGCTGGAGCTTCCCTTGGAATGGAGAATGTAACATCCCTCCAAATTATTATAATTTTACAATTAAGGGCCTCCAGGCAAAGATTTGGGAATAAGAATAACAGTTCTTTACTAGGAGTATTAAAAAAAATACAAATGTAGTAAAGCAAACAATCAAAAAATCCTAGAAACAGTGACAGAGTCAGAACACGACCTGACATCCTGGGTCAAGGTGATGGGAGCAGTCCAAATAAGTCCTCCTGGAGTAACAGATGTGATTCTGTTGGAGTAGAGATGATCCTGTAGAAGGGCCCAGTGGTGGCAAGATGGATCTGGTCTTTCCTCTGGGAACCCAGTGGAAAAACAGACTGTCCTGCTGGGCTGAATTTCAGCTTTTATCTAAGTAGGACTGCTTGGCTCCTCCCACTGGGTGGAGCATCTCACAATGGGATGATGTAATGTTTTCAGCCATGTGGTGAGCCTTAATGGCCCACTAATAGAAGATATCCCCCTGGAGGGAGAATAAGGAACGTTGCTCCACCTGTTTTTAACAGCTGGTCCATTAACAGAAGGCACCCGCCCCCTCCCCCCTGGAGTTAAAAGAAAAAACACCTTTTCAACTGGTTTCAACAGACTGGGAATAGAATACATGCTTTTGGTTGTATATTGCAACCCAAGACAATCCTAGAGTTGGTTTGTGCAGATCATAGTCTGCTCCCATCTCTTCCCCAAAATTCTCTTTTTTTCTACTCATGCTCTAGAAGAGAGATACACTCTACTCTGAATTCCAGTATTCAGTTGCACCAACTAACAGTCATAAGATAGCTTAAAAAAGGCAAAAAATAAGAAAATAAAGACTACCTCCAATTTTAATGCTACAGGAAGCATCTAATACACAAAGGAAAGCAATATATTGAAGGTCTGAAACCATTGAAGAGGAAAAGAGAAACACCATCATTTTAGTGATCTTTGTTGTTTGCCTAAGATGTGTCCTTCACAGACGTGACTGGCCACAAAAGGATTCAACACAAATTAATAACTGCTAAACTGCTTCTGATCTGCAGATCATATTGTCCTGCTGACAGATCATGCATGGTGAAGTAGAAGAGCTGATACAGGATAGTGAAACCAGCAGTGAACCTGAGAAAATTGAGAACATGCAGCTGGAATTTAAATGGACAAAAAGCAGCCTCTAAAAAAAGAAAGGCAAAAGTAAAGTAAAGAAAACAAATATGGGAACAGACAAAAGCTAAACATAATGGTAACCCCAAACAAACACAGTATACTTCCTCCAAAATGTGTGCACAAAGTTTTGTGGTTAACATCAGATTAGCAGGAACAAGAAAAAGAATAATGCCAATATAAATTTCCAAGAGTACTAAAATGAATGTTTCATCTTTGATAGCTTATATCCTCATTCAGAGGTATTTAAACCCTGATTAAATGGAACCCTGAAACATCCATGGAGAGTCAGATTGAATCATCCTGCAGGAGACAAGCACTACATGTTTTCATTACATTTCAATTATGTAGCCTGTCCAGATCTTAAGGATTTACACTGGGTTTTTACTCATATATTTCCTTACAGTTGGACATAGATATGATACTGATATTAGTGCAGCAAACACATGTTGACAAAAAGAGGCAGCAAAATTCGAAGCAATCCTTTTGTTGGCTTACCTGTGGATACAAATCCAGGCTATTTTCTTTCTTAATTTATGACAAAGATGCTGATTTCTGGAAGCCGTGTTTTAGAAATGTTGATTAAATCTCCTACAAATGAAAACTGTTGTTTAAATCTCTTACATATGTTTACCTCTGTACTTGCATCAATGAGCCACATTAGCTTAGATCTGATTCTGAACGTGTAATTTGTCCAGGCCAAAAAGAAGTTTTTTAGAAAGTTTGGAGCTTTCTTAATGAAATGTACAAAATGCTTAGAGAAGTGGAGGGTAATCTGGTGAAAAGACAGATGAAATCAAGATACTAAGGGAAAGATTGATCACAAAGCAGAATTGCAGAGAAGGAAGATGAAACACTAGAAGCAGATAAGTTTATCTAGTGAATGTATAGGGGAAGAAAGCAGAGAAGATAACAGATCTAGAGACAAAGACAACGGGCTGGTAGCTGAAGAGGAAGGTTGAGAGATGATTTTTTGTTTCAGGCATTCACTGTGTTCTTCTAATACTGGCAAGGCAATGGTGCAAAAGCAGTTACTGCAGCAGGCAGGAAGAAAAACAAGACACCCTGTTTTGCAATTAAAACAGCAGACTAGTACTCCTGGAACCTGCAATTTTGCTTCCTGGTTTTGTTTCAAACTTCAGTTTTCTTGGGCAAGGCAATCACTACTCTCTTCAGTTTCCTATTTATAAACTAGGGTGATAGTATTTTTTTTCTGTCATCTTCTTCTTAACTTGGTTGTCTGAGTTACGACAGGACCTGTATCTCAATCTGCTCCTGCCTAGAGGCTGGTTCCAACTGGGACTGTTACATTGGGGTTTTGCAGTAACCATGGTGTAGTGGTTTTGGTTTGCTAATTTGAACTTTTTGGCTAATGTACTAATTAATGTGGTGGGTTGGCTAAATGCCAATACACTTACTAGAATTATTTACTTTTTTTCTGTTGTGATATAGGATTAGAAGAGCAAAGCAGGCTTAAAACTTTAAAGAGTATAAACAAACCTTTATTTAAACAGAACTAAAAAAAAAAAAAAAAGAGAAATATCAGAATAAAATGTTTAGAATGCTTTTTGGTTTTTTACAACTAGTAAAAACTGCTAGTAGCTTCTCTTAGAAAATCACTTCTGTAGGTGGCTTCTTCCCTCCTTACTAAATGTCAATCAATGCAAAACTAACACTCATGGGTAAGTAGGCCAGAGAGGAACAGAAAAGCCAAAGAAACTGACAAAAGTCTTGCTATCAGGAACTAAAAGCAATTACTTAAAAATACGTATTTGGGTTCTTTTCTTTTCATTCTGATCCTATCAAATGTACTTAAGGCACATTTAATCTTATTTTTAATTTATTCCCTTGAATTTTACTTTTGCTTCAAAAGAAAGTGGTTATTCTCGTACAAGAGCTTGGGCTTTCTGAAAAACACCAGCTCTCATCAGCCTTTTGATAAAATCATAAGAGCTGAAAACATTGAGAGTTCCTTTTGTTTTAATAACCTCTCTTTCTTGAATATTTACTTCTCACTTGAATACTTATCATCAATAAAAATTAAAACCTTATGTTTGTGAGGAGTGTGAGCATATTTGGGATTAAAATGAGTGACATCCCTCACAAAAGAGGGGTTTTGAAAGGTTATCTTTCTTAAAGCAGTGCTCTTTCTGCAAGAGTATTTTGAGTCCAGCATGCTACATAACCAAGAAAACAAAGGAGAGAAATTCTGTAAATGAGAAGCAGAACTAGGAAAAAAACTCTGTTTGGTTCATCTGCACTAGCATTTGTATAACTCTAACTATTAACAACTAAAAAAATTATTAAGTTTGTAATATAATTAAAAATTCTTTTAAGCAGTGGTTTAAATTATAGCTCTTGTTAATTTAATTTTCATTATTTGGTATTTGCCTGTGCAAATAAGGTGTTGTTTTCAGAAATAGTTTGCTGAGAAGCCTGCAAGGAGATGCAGGACTGGGATATATCACACGTGACAACATAAACCACAGAAAAATATGGACAAATAGCAAAGACAAATGTACCCTCCACAGCATTAAAGCTACAGAATGTAACAGTCAAAGCCTAGAGATAAGGAACAGCTAATATAGGAGAAAATGTTTTATAATTTGGAGAAAATATCTAAGTTAATAATTTGCAGGTGAAATGCATGAACTTTGTAACTATCCAACTAAAGATCCATACTAAAGCTAGCTGCTCTCCTGGACTTTTTTTTTTTCTTTTTAATATGGAGATAACCACAGGCATTTATTAAAATTGATAATCTTCC
>JANPWX010000413.1:121407-211355 GCA_024734555.1 Trochalopteron elliotii
ATAGATAGATAGATAGATAGATAGATAGATAGATAGATAGATAGATAGATGGATGAAAGATGAATTACTCTGTTGAGTTACCATGTAATTATTCTGCTTGGACTCATGTTTTTCATCTAATATTTATGTCACTCAGTGACCCATGTTTAGAGTATTTAAAAGCCAGTGTAAAGTTGTAGGGTGAAGGCCTGGTCAAAACCTGCTGATTTGTTACAAGAGACTGTAGCAAGAACTTTCCTGCTGGTGGCCCAAGTCCTCCATAAATCAGTGATCTTCATAAATCTCAAAATACTATCCCAAGAGTGCATTCCATTTCTCATCCCCATCCCTGGAGTTGTTTAAGGCCAGTTTGGATGGGAGTCTGAGCAAGCTGATCTAGGTGAAGGTGTCCCTTGCCCATGGTGTCAGAGTTGGAACTAGATGATCTTCAAGGTCCCTTAGATTTGCCAACTACTAGAATGAAATCTAATGCCAAAATGCTTCTGTTTCGTTTGTCACGTCCCACACATTAGGGTGTTTAGTGTATGCTGTTTACAGCTACTCATATGTGACTTTGCCTCCTGGAGTTAAGAGATGTAATTTCCATTTAATTTTTCATTCACAAGAGGCTATTTCTTGGTTATTGACTGTGCATGGTCTTCAGCAGCACAGAGGGAGGTGATATGCCTGTCTCTTGAGCTCCCTTGCCTAGTAATTTTGGACTTACCAAACTGTTGAGCACTAGTTCTAGTTGAAATAGCTAGATTTCATCATGATTTCCAGACATGAGTTCTGAGAGATACCTAGCCTGATTGTAATTGGCAGAGCACCCCTTTCCCATTGGTTGCACATTTTTTTATGTGGGCAAGAGAGAAGAGGAAGGAAAATCTGGTGAAATTTTCATGTTTGTATTACCTCTAACATTCTGTCATGTTTCCTTCTCAAAGAAAGCATGAAATGTAATTCACTGAACCTCTGCGAGGGGCCCAACAGGCTTTGGAGCCACCAGTTCAACAGCTTTTTTTAATGTGGACAGATGCAGGGGCTGTAGGGAAGAACAAAGTGGAGCAGATACTCTAAGGTCTGTGGTTGGTTGGGTTGGCATTGTAATGACTTTGACATTTGGAAAATGAAATGAAAATGCTGAAAGAGCTGGCATTGTGATTTACTGCACTCCAAAATTCTCTGGAGCTGTGGGAGAGTGCTGTGAAGACCTGCATGCTGGACTTCTAGGCAACAAAACAAGCGTTTGGCTTTTTCATGTTTCATGGACTGAGAGACCCACAGGGATGTTGTGAAACAGAAGGAAATTAATAATGTTATCTGATGCACAGCATACAAAACTTCTGAGGGCTGGGCCACATGGCACAGTAGTGTTAACTGCTAAATTGTGGTATTCCTAAATGGCCAGTGAAGATGATGTGGTGTAGTATTGTCATCAAGACAAGACATGGTGTTCTGAGGAGCTGCTTGTATCACTTACAGAATCAGTGGAAGATACCAGCCTGCTTTGTGTTTCAGCAGCCGGGAGGGAGCCAGTCAAGCAAGAGCCGGGCAGCAGGAAAAGCGGAGTTGAAATGGTGTGATAAAACCAAGGTCACTGCATTATTTCAGGATTTATCAGAGGTAAATCACATCAGGAAGTGAGATGGCAAGCGAATGGCCAGTAATTGTGTATTTCTCTGGGTCTGAGTGCTTGGCTCTTTCAGATAAGTTAACAGTTTAATCTGAAGTCAAGGGGAGGAACATTATAGAAACACAGTCAACAAACATCCCAAACAGTGAGATTGCAAGGCATTTTGGGAACCCTTCAGTTGCTACAACAAAATTGTCTCCAAGAGTACAGTCGGGAGAAATTTGATAAAACTTAAGGCAGTTTGGTAGCAGTTGGATCTCTTGTTAAAAGATGCTGAATAGACTTCATGGTTTCTCAGAGAGCACGGTAAATGATAGGTTTCAAGGCCCAGTGTAATGTAGTAACCCTTCAGCATTTGAGGGTACAAGACCTTCAGGTGTCTAGAGAAGACAGAATATGATCCACAGTTATTCCAAAGCACAGACTGGAGATAGTATTTCTGCTTCTACTCTCAGAAAAATAGATGTTTTCCATTATATTAATTGTCATTAAATACCAAAATATAGGCCAGTAATTTGTACAAATTAAAAATCTGATAGGAATTCAGTGTGTTTGTTGGTTTAAAAAAAGAAGTCTAAAACCTTGACCATGTCCCAGCTTCATCAGATTATTAGACCATGTCTACAGCATCATTAATGAGATCTACCCAGATTTGTCACTAAAAATAGCAATGGACAAATAGTAAGTGTTCGATGTAGAGGGTCACCTTGGAGCAATTACACTCTCCTGTAATGTCAGTCTCTTTTTACTCAATTTCACCAAAGTAGTCATCTGGCTGTAAAGCAGTTCAGGCAGTAATGTAGGATGTCATATATATTCCTTTAATTATTATGATCTGCCTTGTAGCAATTATAATTTACTTTATTGCAGATAACAGCACATTGGTAGATAAAAGTCACTAGACAGATATGAAAAGTTGTACAATGTAACTTTTAGATTCAATGTATAGCAGCTGGTTCTCATTTAACTTTGTTTTTTAAGTTCATAGATTATTTTGTACCAATAATTAAAAAGAAACAAAGGACAATAAGAATATTTCATATTCACTATAGTGCATAACAGAATTCACTTGTTTGTCTCTGATAGACAGCACCTGAGATGTGGGCATTCCTTCAGTTGCAGGGGGAGAAGTCTCTACATGAGTGAATGCCAGAAGCATCTACTGAATACTTTTTCTCAGACTGTTTGAGAAATTTTGCCTTATTGCTTTTATTGCTTCCAAAATGACTTGTCACACTCCTATGTTCTTTTTGACAGCATACCAATTTTGTTGCATTTATTTGTCCATATAAGGGAAATCACTGATAGGACTCAGTTATTTCCCTGACTGGAACCCATTTCTGGTATACAGTTGTTAGATCATTTTATGGCCATTATTGCTACGTTGTTTTTTAACATTCAGAAACAAATATATTGAATAACCTCTTTGAAGACTGTCTTTGTGAAATTTGGTTTTCCTTCAGTAATGGTAGTGGGAACTGCAAACACAGCCCTGTTGAATAATCAGATTCCACAGAAATGCTCTGGCTTTATTGTTTCTTGTACCATAAGCCCATGGAAACAAATTATGATGTTATTACTGGTTTTATTCTATTTATTTGGAAAAGTCAGTATGTGTAGAAGGCAAAAATTACTTCAAAAATTACTTCAAAAAGTCTTTTATGTGGTCATTTTTATAGTAAAACCCAAATAGTACATTGAGGAGAGATGCCAACATCATCAGTATATAGTTCATCTACTTAAAACAGATTTTAAACAAGGAGGCCATGATTATTCCTTTTCATTTAGGCTCTGAACATTACTGTCCCCACAATCTGTTTGTGGTTCATTATCCTCAGGCTAATAGGTAGTGGAGAATTCCCCAGCCCCTGCCAGTGCTGCTGTAAAAGGTGAAGCCTTCTCCTGTGCTCTGAGTGTGTGCTTTGTAAGAGGGCTGTGACTCATGGCAGAAGCAAGATTTGTTTGCTGCTGGGCCTGTATTTCCTGCTGGGTAGCTGCTGGCTTTTACAGTCTAATCCACATGCTCTGGTTCACTCCTGACTGTCATACACAGTTTCATCCAGCAGCACTCGAGGCAAGGCTTGCAGGTACTGTGGGTGTGTAAGACAAGATGTTTGGCTTCTTTCCACTCCCATTGTGTGCGTGGTATAGGCTGCTCTACTCCATACAGATGTTGGCTGGGTGGGCCAGCTTCATTCTTCCTGGGATTCTTCCTGTTAAAGGAACAGGACAGACCACTTGGTTCAGGACTTTAGGCTATTGGGTTCTTGAGGTTTTTTAAGTGATTGTGAAGTTTGCTTTTGCTCATTTTTATTTGCAACTACTTTATCAGATTGTTAATGTTTAGAAACAATTTAGCAAAGGCTTATTTTAGAATTACTTAAAGGGTGAAACACGGAAAAAAAGAAGAGAGATTGACAAATATTTCACTGTAAGGGAAGGAATTACTTTATCAAGTTCGAAGCAGTGTACCATAATCACTTACTGACAATATTAAAGTTTAGCTTCTCATACCTTTCCGTCCTTTATCAAGGGATTTGACGTTTGTGTAAGGTATCAGTAAGGACATAAGTACGTAGGTACACTTGCCTTTGTTGATGCCAAGGCATCATAATCCAGAAAATTTATGGCAGGATTTCAACTTCAGTATTGCCAGAAATAAAATTAATCCAAGGTGGAAGTGTCCTTTTTCAGAGTTCAAGTCCTTCTTGGAACTGCTTTTCTCATTTCCTTCCTACTTTTTTGCAACTAAGCATTTACCATTTTTGGAAAAGGTTGTCTGAATTAATATACCAAACTCACTTTTTTCCTTTCTCATTGACTTGAAATTGAGGTTAACAAAGTTAATTCCAAGCAAGTAGTACATACAAAGAATGATTTTTGTCCCAAAGAACAGCACTGACTTGAACAGTATGGAAGTGCTGATGGTCTTGCTTTGTGCAAGAGCCCATAATGACAAAGTATTCTTGTCAGAGGATATAATGAAACTATAAATTGTTTTCATGACTGCTGTGGTATTAGGTCTCTTGCAGATCACATTCAGAAAGTATTTAGAGCCATGTCTTATGTCAGTAACATCAGAAATAGAAATACATACTTTAGCATGAGCAGTGTCAAGTGATGGGTAATAAGAATCTGCTGATCGAACATCATGTTAAGTGAAAAAAGTTACCTGAAAGTTCTGATAGGTAACATTGAGGATGACATACACGTTACTCTTCCTTTCAGTGGGGAAAGGCAATGAAGCAGATCAGACTAATGCAGAACAGCTAAGATTTGCAAGTTCTGCTTTGCTTAGTGCATGAGCCCTTCACATGATAAGTGGTGTCTGCAGGGGAAGGCTTATCTCTGCCTCTCCTGCCCTTTTGGGTATTTGCAGCATTCCTGTATTATTTCCCATTTTTTCCCCCTCAAACGAGCATGTGCCTGGTAGTATCACAGCATAATTAAGTTTCTTTTACGTGTGGCGTTAGGGCATCACCCTGTAATTGTTTCATAGTCAAGGTAAATTTTGGTTATCATTCCTGCAGCCCCTTCTGCTGTAACATGGTCCCATTTCAGTGTCCACTTGGGAGGCTGAGCCCAGAGGACGTTGCTGGTAGTGGAGAGAAGGATGGCAGTGGGAAGTGAAGCAGGAACAATTGGAGCAGTGAAGCAGGAAGAAGCTACCTGGGAGCTGGGTATTGTGAACACATGTGGAAAAGGGATTTTGCAAATGCTTCTTCCTTCTAGCAGCCTTGTCAGGGCTGCTGGGCAAATTGCAAGGTTCCTCATGCTATTGCACATAAGGAAAAAAATGAGAA
Source organism: Trochalopteron elliotii (assembly GCA_024734555.1). Lineage (NCBI taxonomy): Eukaryota > Metazoa > Chordata > Aves > Passeriformes > Leiothrichidae > Trochalopteron > Trochalopteron elliotii. The sequence continues at coordinate 126,826 of JANPWX010000413.1, forward strand.
ACTCAGATTGGTACATTTTTCTAAGTCACAGTGGTCAGGTGAACATGTGGCCTAACAGATGGATTTCAGGCTTTCTATACGAGATACCTATGATTGTTATTAATAAGTTAAAGATGACTTGTGGCAGACTTTGATCTTGTGCAGTCTTCCTCCAGCTTCTCAGAGAAGAACTTGAGCCTCTTGTATCCAGTGCTGGCTTGGGTAGAAATGACTTGTTACATGTATGAGTTTTTCTCTTCTGCAGTATCTGGTGTGCAAAAGGAAACTCGAAAGTAAAAAGGAGGCGTTGTTAATCCTTTCCAAAGAGCTGGACACCTGTCAACAAGAAAGAGACCAGTACAAACTTATGGCCAACCAGCTGCGGGAGCGACACCAGTCTCTGAAAAAGAAGTATCGGGAGCTGATTGTAGGTTGTTCTTTATGACAGCTTTAAAACTGGGGGACAAAGGTGAACCTCAAAAAAAAAAAAGGGAAAGAATTCCATAAGGGCTACTGTAAAAATGTTTAGGTACTTGTTTGCAGTAGTCCTGCAGTTGCACAGCCCTGATCATATTATTACTGATTTGTTCTGCATTGATGAGGCAGTGCTTGTTATATAGGACACAGAAACGCAGTGCATGCTCTGAGGAAATTAGTTTCAGTGATAATTCCATTAAAAAACTGACTGTGGTATTACTATTCCACAGCAACTTAATGTACCAGTATGAAAATTAATGCAACACAAATTTGTAATGAACTGCTGTTCTAGAAATGTAAACAAATCTTCAACTTTAGAATTTTTTTTAAGTTGAAGTTAGTATTACTGGTATTAATCAGCAGTATTTAAAAAAAATTGAAAACATTTTAGTTAAAATACATGTTCTGCAATTAGATTCATAGAATTAATATAGTTTCTGGTTTCAGAAATAAGTTGCCAATAAAATACATCTGTTTATTTGTAGGATGGGGATCCATCGCTTCCACCTGAAAAGAGGAAACAGGTAGGAATTTTTTTTTCAGCAGATGTTATTTATCTGCTACAAAAGTACTTTGCAAAGAAATAAAAATATTAATTAAGACATCTGGTAGAAAAGCAAGCATTTCTGAATATTGCAAAGATCAGTCTTTAAATTGTGAAATTCTGCTTTTGTCTACACATTTCACTGTGAAATACCTGAACTATAGAATATATGGCCATTGCTTTCATGTTCACCCAAGACTGAAATTGGTCAGTGTACAGAGACTTGAGATTGTTCTCCTTGTTGTTTATTCTTCCACATTGAGTCCTAAAATGGATTTGTGACAGGACTTCTCATACTTAAAGTAAGCAGGGAATGCATTGTCTGCTTTCCATAATTGTTAATTTATTGTTGTGAGTGCTGTTTTCCATTAAGTATTCTCCCAGGCCACTTGGACTCTGTGAGTTATAAATTGCAAAACAATGATAATTGCATTTTATGGTTCCCCTGAAAATCTTTTTGCCTGCTCACATACATTTTTGTTTCTGGATGTCCACATAGTACGTCCCTGTTGTGGAATGTTGGTTGTCACATCTTAAAATTATCTCAATTTTTAGAGAAAAATGGCACCCAAAACTCAATGTATGGAGCAGGGAGATGAGGACAACGTAAAAGAACAGAAATTGTTGCTGTAATTGCTAGTTTTGGAAGTCTTTTAACTATGTTTAAAATATGGTTATTACATTCTGTTAATGGATCAGAAGTTTCACTCATCACCCTTTCCCTGAGACTTTGCATGTAGTTCTTGCTATTTGCTTAAAATTTTACGGCTTAGGGTTTTGGTTGCTTTAAACTAAACTTCCAGAGGCAATATAATTACTCCTTCAGGCACTTAAACAAATAGCTGCCAAGAAGTCAGTGGCTCAGTGTAGAATCATTTTACTTCCTCATTATTTAGCATAATTTATTTGCAATTCTGTTATTTCAACAGAATTCTAATAAAACTTTATGACCAGATACAAGTTTGTGCATTCTGAGTGTTACTGAGGAGTATCCAGTTGAAAGAAAAAAACTAAAGCAGTGTATGGATCATTATAGAGATAAGTAGGAAGGGAGATTTGCTCTTAGCAAATCTCATAGCTCTTCTAATTAATCTTTCATCTTTCAAAACAAATACAACTGACAGTTGTTTCTAAAATACTAGCCAAATTCAGTCTAAATTCAGAAGCTGTGATTGCATTGAGTTTTGGCAATTTGTCTTACCAGTGCAAGTGCCTGGAAAACCTTTAATAATCTACCTAGGAGTAATTTTTTTTTTCCTGAGGAAGCTATGTATTCATGCTAGGTAGCAGTGAAATGAAGAAAATCTTGTCTTCAAATGGGGTCATTCATGGGTTCCCCCCTAGAATAATATATATATGTTAGGTTGTACAGTGGTAGACTGTTAGTGTACTTCTTGAGTTTTCATTTTCCTGAGAAATGTGTCTGTAGTGTACAAGGTGGATAACCTAGGGTAGTTAGTACAGTCTTTCTGAAGAAGAGTAGAGTTTTGCTTTGAGAAATGTATCAGAGAATAATAAAAGAAAGTTATGAATATTTTTCCATTATTACCATACATGCATTTCTTAGCATGTTTTCACAAAAGAAAGAGTGAAGTTTTCTCTCCCTTTTGTGCTTCTTCCATTCCCTTTTTTCCTGGAGCCCGAGATGTGTGCTTGGAGAAGTTCGTGACCTCAGTCACTTTATGAAAGGAGACCCTGATCCTTCAATGGATTCCACATGACACAAAAGTATATACTGTTTTCATGGTCAGAAATGAGATGAAAACACAGTATGCTTAACAATTTGCTAGCTGTTGCATTGGTTTGCCACAACTGAGAAATTATTGCTTATTATTGAAATTTCAGTCTAGAACCTTAAATAAAATAGGTTGGTTGGAATTGCTACTGTCTTCTCCTTGTCTTCATTTTTCCCTTTTATTATCAATTATGTTTGGTGACTACTTAAAATGTCTTGTTTTCCACCATGCCTTCTCATCCTGTTTTCCAGCACAGAATTTTCATGGTTTTTATGGAAATATGTAACCAGGCATTTTCTGTCAGCAAGCAGCTAACTCAAAATCTGGTTTTGTAAAATTGTTTCTTAAAGGTGTCTTAACATGCAGTGCTCTGTAGTGTTTTTCCTCTCAAAGCTGTGTTTACATCTCAGATCTTTTCCAAACTAAACAATTCTATGATGATTCTGTCCAAAGATGGCTCTGTGTGTATCGCCTTCTGCCAACCAGCAGAAACCGAAAATGAGAAATGGTGCTACAGAAATCTGTATTTCTACTGTAGATGTTTCACCATTAGTGCTGTTCACAACTTGTGAGCTGTCAGTGCTTTCCTGGCCCCTCATGCCTAACACTCTCAAATAGTGTGGTCGAAGATACTTTTATAATGTTGTATGGTGTCAGGTGTAGAGTAAGTTTGGGATAAGTAATGGAGGGGCAAAATGTTTCAGGACAATAGGAATTAGGAAGAGAGTATTTTATGTTAAAATTAATTAAGACGTGGCTGTAGTGGTTTAATCCCAGCCAGCAGCCAAGGCCCACACAGCCCCCTCACTCACCCCCTCACCAGGACAATCAGAGAGAGAATCAGAAGGGTAAAAGCTACGGAACTTGTGGGTCAACTTCCTTGCCAGCACAGCAGTACAAAAAGCAGAAGAGGCTTTGGCTTTCTGTAAGCCCTGCTCAGCAATAACAAAAACATCTCCATATTATCAGCTCTTTGTTCAGCTCAAATCTAAAGCATAGCCCCATATCAGCCACTGTGAAGAAAATTAACTGTACCCCAGCTGAAACCAGCACAGTGGTAAACAACAGACTCCCCGTTTTGTTAAAATATATCTCTTGTCTACATAGACTCTGCTGAACATCCTATATAAAAAGAAATTCTACCATTCTACAGTTCTGCAATGATATATATTTATATGCAGTAGCTGTGATACAGGACATTTTATTGGAAGTTTACTAGGTATCTGTTAGCCACTGTTGCTGCACTGGGAAACCTAAAGAAAGAAACATAGATTGGATTTCTAGCTTAATATATACTGGCCCATTGTTTTCATCTGCATTGCTTAAAATTTCAGTATAGCTTCAGTTTGGGAGAAGCTTTGCTATTAAAATAACAAATCATTGAATCCTTTGACCTTCTATATGAAATGGAAGTTCTTTTAATACAAATGAGATCCTTTGAATAAACAAAGATGAAGTAAAATGCATGGTTAGGAAAACGACTGTGCTGGGCCACAGTCCTAAATATGTTTTCCTTAATTTGATCTCAGTGAGACCACTCAGTTGGAGATAATGGGTTTGCACTGGGGCTGTGTGTCAAGAATAAAGCTGCAATGCATATGTCATTGGGGAGGTCTTAGATTTGTATTTTAAATGTATAAGAAATCAAATTAAATGGATCTGAATGCCACAAGACCACAGAATAGTTGAGGTGGGAAGACAGTTCTTGAGGTCAACTAGTCCAATCTTCTTGCTCAAACACGACCACCTAGAGCAGGTTGCCCATTTTCAGTATGGTTTTGATTCTTTGTGACTCCACAGCCTCTCTGGGCAACCTGTTCCAGTGTTTGAGTGCTCTCACAGAAAAAAGGGTGAGGGGGCAAGACCCTTCCTCACCTTCTCGCTGTCCTTTCTAAAGAGCCTGTATCCCTTCATCACAGCACTCCAGTTGTGTGAGCTATCCCACTGATTCTCCTTGATCCTGGAGTTTGTAACCCTGTAGCTGCACACAGTCTTCAAACTCCTCCTGTTTATTCCCCTTGCTGCACGTGTTAGAGACCTTGAAGGGCCATCCAAGTGTGCTGGTTCTGTGGTACAGGCTTAGTGCTTTCCTACAAGGCTGTTGTATGGTAATCTCCTTCTCTACATTCCTATGGTCAAAGGAATTACACTTCAGCTCAGTCGCTTTGTGAATTGCTATGTCCTTTCTCTTCCCATCATCCCAGCCTCTTGGCTTGCCTACCCTATCCTAAGATTCCTTATTCCCTCCCACATGATTTCAAGAGTAAAGCTCTCTTTTTGAAGTTCTCCACCCTACTGGCAGAGATACTTTTGCCTCATGTAGTTGACTAGATCCTGTGTCTCCCAAGCAGCCTTAGAGAGGATCCCATGGTCATATACTGAGTCCCAGAATGTAATGATGACATATTCCTAGTACAGAACACAGCTTGATGATTTATCTTCCTACCAGTCAAAAAGTCCTACCAGAGAACCTGAGGTCATGGCCCTTAATGCTGTTACAGTTATCCGTAGGTATCCCAAGGTGATTCATTCAAACCAAGATTCTGACTGCTTCAAGGGTTGTTGGTATCACAGCAGCATTCTACCCACTCACTGAGATGTTGGTCAGACAGCTTGTCTCCTGCTAATGAATATGTCTGTGGGCATGACTTTTTGGGGCAGGCATAACATCAGAAAGACCAGAGGTTTCAGACAGGATTATGCTGTGACTTATCACAAATGGACCCATTTTGATCCCTTTCACTTCCAGCTTCTAGCTCAGTGTACTTGGCTATCACAATTCACTTCTGAAACAAACCTCAGGGATTACCTTATGACTGTTCATGACATCATCATAAACAATTACTAATGTGGCTATTTCTTGTTAATTTATGAATTCACTAAGTTTTGCTAGCCTTGTGTTAAGGTGCAAAAGCTGCATTCAGAGTCCTATGAGAAAATCTGAGGATAAAATACGCTGCAGGATAAGGAATAATTTTGTATTTATCTCAGTGGTGCTGTGAAGATTAATGTGATTTCCTCTTCTCTACAAGGGATTTGAAGATGAAAAACATTATGCATGTGCTGAATGTGGACTGGTGCACTTTGCTTTGGTTTGTAGGTGCATGTGTTTGACTCCCATAGCATGAGGTAGCAGTTGGAAAACAGTGACATTGTTTGTCCTTGCAACACATAGAAAGGAATATTCCCATGGATTTCAAAATGTACCAGCTCCAAGAGCATGGCCCGTAGAGAGATTTTTGTTTCTGGACACTGTAATCTTCTGTTCCATTGGTCAGAGCAGGTGGTAGTATATAAAACCCAGAACTTGATAGCCACACTAGGAGTCATGCTTTGTGAAGTAACACTGTTGTTTCTTAAGCAAACAGGTCTTGCATTAACACAAAACCATATAGAATCATTTAGATTGCAAAAGATCTCTAAGGCCATGAAGTCCAACCATTAACCTAATGCTGCCAAGTCCACCAGTGAAGTCTAGGAGAGAAGAAATGCTCATTCTAATAGATATGATAGTCCCTCAGGCCTGATGTGTACAACAGCTTCTTCTCTGGTTGCTGTGTCTTACCTTGATGGAATAGTGAGACACTTGTGCACACCTCTGCACCTAAGTACTCTCAATAAATATTCTGTCAATTAATTACAACACTCAAAATGTTTAAGGGATTTTGATACTTTTGTGCATTATCTGAAAGTTTAAGTTGTCGTCAGGAGCTCTAAAACGTTTAGAAGAGGATTTTCTTCATCTCTTGTCTTATGTCAAGTGACTGCTTGGCAAAGCTTTGATTTTTGGTGTTGTTTTTCTGCATGAAAAAACGACCCAAATTAAGTGTATTTTGTTTTGTATACCCAGGATTTGTAATTTTAAGAGGCTTCTCTGGTTTTTCATCTTAAAGAGAAAAATACAATAATTTTGGGATTTTATTGCAAGGAAGCTAGTGTTAAGGGAGGTCATCAGTTCCTGTATCTTGGGGTGAGCAGTGGTAGTTGGTAAGTAAAACAGGTTTTTCTGTATTAATTCAGCCATTGCAATCATATGAATTCATTGGAGGAGAAATGGCACTTAAATTTGTGATCAGTCACACCCATCAAGTGTGCTGAGTGTTTCATCAAACCTTTTTCTGTGAGACCTATAATTCAGTGTTCTTCTTTGTTTGAAGGTGTGGCTGGAACTAACATAAAAGACTGTAAATTGCAGTATAGGAATGTTTGTATTTAAAAATTCTTTTAAACTGTAAAGTTATGTTGGAAGTTTCCCTCTCTTCCCCCTTCCCATATTACTTTTTCAGGTGGTACCCTGAAGGCAAAAAGTTCTTTTTTTTTTTTTTTAAGTGTCAGATAAGATTTATGTGCAAGAGAATTGAGACCTATATTAAAGACTGTTACTATCCATCATTTTTAAAGTGCTGTGAAGAAAAATAACACTGTGTGTATGTGTAGCTAGATTTGCAGAATGGTTAAAGGAGCCAAACTCCAGTGTAGTGCATAATGCCAGGTATGACCATTTGGAGTTACTGTTTTTTCTCATCAGGCCATTGGTCACTAGTGAGCAGAGATCTGTTGCTGCCTGACAGGTATTTACTGGCTTATGTTAATAAGTATTTATAGATATTTTTGTCAGTGTTTTTTTTGACCCTCATCTGTAGCTAAAAGAGAAGTTCTTTTCCATCTCTTAGCCCAAAAAATCTTCTTGCAAATTTTAACAAAGCCTAAGTGGAAAAGGAGGAGGTCTGTGATCCTATCCCATTGAATCTTTCACTCTGGCCTGTTCTGATCTATCATGCTTTTTTTCCTTTATGTAATAAAGGTAGGCACTTCCCACGTGGCAATCTTAGAGCCATCTTTTTCTCCTTTCCTCTTAGCTTCTGATGGGATCATTGGGATCGTGGTTGCACGTGCATTTGGTCAGAGGAAAAAGGACTCTGGGGACAGTGTCTTGTGTCTAGCACTGCAGTGGGGTTTTAGTCTGTGCTCAAATCATGCTCCACTGAGAAGGTGGTTGGGCACTTGAACAGGCTTCCCAGGGAAGTGGCTGCAGCACCCAGCCTGCCAGAGTTCATTTGGACAGCACTCAGTATATGCCTTAGTTTTGGGGTAGTCCTTTCAGGTAGAGGGAGTAGGACTTGATGATCTTTATGAGTCCCTTCCAGCTATTCCTTGAGTCTATGATACATGCAAGCTTCCCATAACAGATGCATATAAACAAATAGCTTGTCGTGCTGCAGAGGCTCCACAGAACCTGCCAGAAACTGAATGTGGCTGGAGCTCTGGAAGCTTGTCTGATACTAGCCAGTTACAGAGACTGGGTTGAAGCAATACTTATTTTGTATTAGAAACAGCTGCATTGAGAAGAGGGTAGGAGAAACAGTTTCCACTGCTGCAGGTTGTTGAAGAGGGAAGACAAGATGAGGCAGCAGAAAGGTACCTCTACATCTTTCCCTTCTTTATTCGTGGCTCAGAAACCTCTCTTCACCAGAGAGGTTTAATTTTGTGTAGTGTGAGTGAAAGAAGTAAAGTCTTTCACAGTTTCACGAGCCTTTTTAAGGCTTCACCTAAAATCAAAAGAAACTGTCAAAGAAATTGAGTCTAGGTAAGCTGAATTTGGCTAATTTACAGGGAGCTGTTCTCAATTGCATGGGTAAATGATATGAGCTTTATTGTCTGTTGAAGTAACTAGTCTTGGATTTCTGAGAGAATTCTGTGTTTGTTCTATGAATATTGAAAAGAAGTTGCCAAATGGAAAAATTAATTGCTTTTGCATAGATTTCTCCCCTTTCCTCAAAAAATACATGCTTGCAGGTTCACAAAGGCCTCCATTGTTAGTTTTATCATCTTCCAAGCATATGGTATGTTTTCTTGTGTATGCCAAAGAAGTGGTACCTAGTCCAGGTATCAGTCAACATACCCTCTTGGCTGGCTGTCCTTAAGCCTAGTAGAGCACTTTTGAAAATCAAGTATTTCTCCTATCCACATTTAACCAAGAGCTTTAATAAGGTCTTGCCAAAACCTTTGAAACTTGTAACAGTCTAAATTATACATTGTACCTCTAAGCCAGGGAAATGAGTAATTGCTGGAGACTACTTCTGTGACATAGCTTGGTTGTTTCAGTTTAACAGAAGTACAATACAAGGCTTGCACGAAGGAGCAATTCTGTACTTAGCTCATTGTAATGCTCTTGGCATGGTCAAACAAGGCTGGTTTATTTTGGTGTCTAAAATTCTTCGTTTCAAGTTTCTTCCAAAATATCTGTCGTGAGTATAAAGGTTTTTGTCACGTTAAGTCATTTATATGACTGACAAATAAAATTCAGCATAGAATTGCAACCCCAGAGAAATGGTTTTAAAGGAAATAAATCTGAGCAGGAAGATTTAGTATAGTCATGGTAATGCCTTTCCTGTCATTACTGGGAGCCCGGGTTTTAACTACAGACTGCTGAAATCCTGATGCTATGGTTGTAAACACTGATTAGTGAGATTGAGTTCTTTCCAGGTGTTGAAATTACATGTGCTATTGCAGTGTTAGGAGTTGTTCCAATTCATCATAAAAAGGAGCTTTATAAATAGAGGTGTTTCAGAGAGGTTTGTGCAAATCATATACCTTTTAACTAATGCAGATTTTATTGAAAGTCAGCTTTGTTTAAAAAAATAAAAAATTGCATCTAAGCAGTAGCCAGATACTTCAGCTTAAATACAATTTCCTGCAAACATGGGTTCTTTGTTTTCTTTCTTTTAAATGGCCATTAAGAAGTAGTTTTCAAAGCCATTGATTGAATGTGTTCTGAAGCTCCTTGATTCATTCATCCTGTGAATGACTATTGCACTATTTGTTTAAGATGTAGGAAAAAAAAGCAGTCCACCAAAGCATACATGAGGAATCTTTTCCATTGCTTGAATGGTTGTTGTCTTGAAAATAAAATTAGAAGCAGCTTAATTTTAGTCCTGTGTTGCCTATAAATTGGCTCTTTATGGGGGTTCTTTTGCTATTACACTCTTCCCCCAAATTATTTATTGCAGTCTTCAGGTTTGTCAGTAGTTTAAAAGATGTGTTAATCTCTTCCAAAACTGTGTGAAATTTACCTTACTTTCTTTTGAAATTTTGGTTTCAAGCGTCAGAAAGCATCAGAAGTACAGAAGCTGTAGCAGTGACTTGGATTTCTTGTTCATCAAGTAGGATGTTGTCAGTTTCTCGAGTTATTTTTCCTGTTTAAAAGTTTGAAGCTATTGCTAATTTAGATCAGTTGGAATTTGGAGTTATCTTCTTCAATAGTAATGTACAAAAGTTCTACCTGATGGTAGCTTAAAAGTCTAATCCTGCAAATGGTCATATGCACACGTAGCTATGTTCATGTTACTTTTCACATGCATACATTCTTCTTAATAGTTAAGAAGTAACTGAAATGTAAAGCAGGACATGTAGAAATAGCAGTTGTTAGTGAACAAGGAGCAGGATTGCAGTAATGGCTATCAGATACCTTGTTGATTTGACAGTGTATGAGTTATAAAGATAAAATTCATGAAAACATCCTATGAGACTCAAGTGGTAGTAGAATCACTGGGTAAAAGTCAGATTGAAAAAGAGAGATGTCAGAATAGAGAAATGGAGGAGTTGAAAGAGAAGCACAGCAAGCAGGGAATCTAAAACTAAACCTAAAATACCAAGAGAGAACTAGGAACAGTCACTTGATGAATTACAGTCAGTTAATGCATTGGCCTCAAATCCAGGTGTGTAAGAGTGGCTCAGAGATACTGACTCATGAGGCTTTACTAAGCCATGCTTAGAAGATCCAAAAATTCTTTTTCCATTTCTTTTCATACTCTTGAGATTTATGGCAATGGATGACACACCGAGCTGTCCATAGGCAATGTCTTGAAAGGCTGCACCTTAGCTACTGTGATTCTAACTCTCTTAGAAAAGCTGTCATTGGTAGGCTTTTCCTGTGTTGAGTCAATGTTTATGTATTCATGTGACTATTTTTAGGGTAAAAATGGAATAGATTTACCTGTAGGATTTGCTCATTTTCAGATAGCATATATAGGAAAAGAGGAGATTGCATTTATTTCTTGGTTAGTGATCAAGCTGATGGAATTTAATTGTAAGATCATAGACCAGACTGCCTGCCCTGCTAACTTAGTAGGTTAATGTGAATGACTACTTTTAACTTGGATTATTGGGTGGGGAAGGGAGTGGCTGGGTTTTAAACTCCAATTTCACCTCTCTTTTTCCAGAATCTAGGTGATACCTAACAACAAAAATCAGGTCGTGTTTGAAGTTTTGCACTAGTAGATATCCATGGTATAACTCCATACAGGGGCAGGGACTTTGGCTGACACCCTCTGCTCTAAACACTATTATGGACTTTAATTGTATCATAATTCTTTCTCAGCTCTGCTTTTTGTCTAATTATGTGCAAGTTTAAATTACTATTTTGGCAGCTTTTTATAAATATTGTCGAAGTATTGTAAATTTAATTCTTTCCACCAGCCACAGTACTGGAAATAAGGTAGATGTTTTCACTTTGTCTTGTTTGGGGCTTGTGTGCTGTTCTGGGAGTCTGTATGCACTCATGCTGTATGTATTTTCTACTATGAAAGATAAAGGAACACAGGTGACTTTCCCTGTTATCTCTCTAATGAAGCGTGAAGTCTGGGTACCACCAACAATAAAAGTAAAGATTGTTGGTGGATAAGGAGTAATTCAAGGGTTTCTTTTCAAGCACTACTTACACTTCTCTCCACAGACACTGACTCCTGACTGATATTTACTCCTTTTCTAGGCAAATCTTGTTCAACTACTGAGTGAGGCTCAGGATCGAAATAAACATCTTGGAGAAGAGATTGGAGAGCTTCAGCAGAGATTGGGAGAAGTACAAGGGGACAATAAGGTATTACCAACTGCCAGTAAATGGCATGAGATGTGTAAACTGGGCTAGAGTTTTGCATTTACTTCTTAGGAAACCAAATAAAATAATGGGTTACAGAACTTCTAGAATGCTTTAATTACAAAAGTGCTTCGAACAGTAAAACTACAGAAACTGCAAAGGATACCAATAGGTGCGTCTTACTATATATTTTTGCATGCTGCTTTTGCTCTGTTGTCCTTAACTATGTGTTTTGTATTTAGCCTTGCTTTAATGCTTTCAGACTTTCTATGTTCCTTTCTTTTTTAAAAAAGCCCCGATTTTATTATTGGTATTTTCTCTTACAAATAAGTACAGATAAGCATGTGTTCTTCATGTGATAATTTTCAGGTTTTTGTATTGAAATGCAAAATTTTAGGAGATGCCAGAGGAGCATAATTTTTCCCTTAAAAAATATGGAGTAGTTGATCAGAAACATGTATAGTGAGCTTTCTGTTAAGCCCTCATTCCATTACCCTTACATAACCAATTTATTTCATTGCTAAATTTAGCAAGTTACATGGAACATTGCTCAAAATCTGCCATTTGGTATTAATCAAACTCCTGTTGTCTCCATTAATTGAAATATTTAAACTCAAGCCAAATGTGTGTAGCATTCACAGCTGGAGCTTTATGCAAAAGTACATTCAGAGATCAAACTAGTGAGAAGTTGAATTGGAGAGTTGAGGTGGTTAACAAAGTAAAAAATTGAAACAAACAAAGATAGCTTCCCTCCCTCAACTACAGTTTTAAAATTATGGGATTTTAAAATTTGAATAAAAATGACATGGTTTTAATTATTCAGATGGGGTTTGTTTCTTTCCATTTATTTTATTTATTTTCTTTTAAGCATAAGTATATTGTGATAATGCAGGTTTTTTCACTGTTTGTCACAAAAACCTCCCTTGAAGGTGTTCATAGAACTGGGAAAGGGTCAAGTGAAACTGGAATTTGTAGTATGCATACCATTCAGCATAACTTGCTCAAGTCTTCAAAGACCAAGTTTCCCATTGTTTATTTTCATTTGCATGTTATTGTTTGAACTGTACTGCAGTATAGAAGTCAGTGCCTTTTAGTTCTCCAGTACCAATATTATGCCACACAGCCTTTCCCAGGCCAGTCCTGAACAGATAGCAAGGGTTTGTAAGTACAAACAGAAAACAAAGGTAGGAAAACTACAACACATTTAAATATCAAGGTTATGTACCTGTTGTAGTTCTTTATGACAGTATATGATCTTGGTAACACAGACCATATTTCTTTGTGCCTGAACTGGAGGTGTTTAGGTTCACCTTTTTGAGTTATCTTGGTATTAGCTAGTTCTCTTCATAACATCTGTATTCTCAGCATGAATTTAAATTCATGATCCTCAAAATGAATGGAAAAGTACAAAAGGAGTTCTTCTGCCCCGTGTGCCTTTCTCTGAAAGGTGCAAAATAGTGCATCACTAAATAAAGAGTGGGAGGAAAGAGCTGCATCAGACACGGATTAATTTAGACTAGGATTTTCATTTTTGGAACCCATTCTTCACTTTCCTAGTAAATGAGAAATAGAGCTTATTTTAGAGTCAGGTTGCTGGTTTTCAAAGTGCCTAAAAAAGCATTGCCATCTCTCTGAAGGATTTAACACTCTCCTCCTGTGTCAGATTTCTCTCCCTACAAGCTTCAGTGATAAAATTCTAAGCTTGCTCGCAAAGCCATTTTCTTCTGCTCATCAGTTCCTCTGTACTGGCAGCTGGGCTACCTCAGGCACTGGAGTCCAGATAATGCATGGTATATACAGAAACCAAAAAAACTATAATAATTTGCTTGTTCTTACATTTTTCCCCTGCATTCTTCTCACTGCTTTTTCCAAAGTGAGGGAGGGCATCCTGCCCAGCTGGTCTACGTCAGCTTTACTTCTGGCAAGAGATGAACAAACAGCTGCTTTTGCAGCAAGTGAAGCTGCTTATGGGTGAACAATTCTGCCTGTGTCTGAGCAGGGGTGACTCATGCCGGCTTTGTCACTGAGTGGCAAGAGCTTTGCAGGACTAAAAAAGAAAAAAAACCCTCTTTAAATAACACACATTAGCTCTATTGATAAAGAAATGTTTTGATGGTTTGACTTGTTTTTCACCACTTAAATGTTTGTTACAAGTAGGATACAGTCACTTGGATTAGCAAGAAAACCTTGAACTGGAGATATTTTACTTGTTGAAATCATGTTAAACACGTCATCAGGCAATAAAAAAATTACTTGCATTTGGTTTGACTGCAATAATTTTTTCCTCTCTTTTCAAGTAGAATTTTGTTGGCACAAATAATAAAACTTCTTCAACCAGTCTCTGGAAGGATTTGTTGCTGCAGTTTGAAAAATACAGCGATAGTTAGACTGCAGCATTCCAGCGACAGATATCTAAGGCTATTTATTTTTATGATTGATCACAATCTCACAAGTTCTGACACATGAAAACTCTTCTATCTTTACGGTAGTTATTTGTAAATTTTTTCCTTCCTAATGTTTTGGCAGTAATGCTTGGAAACAATTACTAAAATGTAGAAGGAGATAGTTAAAAAATATAATTCTCTCGTGTGAAAGAGTACAACCAGGAAGCTTAAGAGAAACTGGCGACTTCTGCAAGACAAGATGATTCAGTTGCCTTTACCTGAACCCCTACCCACACAAAGAATTGCTTTTGTAAGCTGCCAAGAGCAGTGCTGAGCGAGAGGAAGCTGCATGGGGAACAGTGGCTGTGGTCTTGCTGTCAGTTCCTTATTGCCAGGCAGACAATCATTGATGCAGCAACAGGAGAAGTGTTAAATAGGGCATGTGTGTTTTGGCAGAACTGGGACTTCAGGTAGCATATTTGAAATTTCTGGTCCGCATTATAAGGTTTTGTAAGATAACATGGCAAAGACAATTGCTGTGACTGTAGCTAAACTTGATGGTTTCTGCCTTCCATGAAGGATTGGTTGTGCTTGTTTCCCTTTTCCTTCTGTATGTTTTATTGATAATCAGGAGTGTCCAAGTTCAGTGCAGGCACTCTCTATGGAATCCTAGCCTGCACAGCAGCTATGCCAGTGCTGCAGGTTTTAAGCGTTGTGGGGCTCATACAGTGTTGCTCCTTTGTAAATAATTATCTTAGCTGAAAGTGATGTAAGAAAAAGCTGTGATATTAAAATAAAAAGACAGTGCTTACAGCAGTGGATTGTTTTGGTTCACAATTTATGGGTTCTTGACAAAAAGGGGTTTTCTCTGGTAAGGGGCTGTTAATTTAAATCTGTTCAGCTGTGAATGCTGTTCACTGAATCCTGAGGGGTAGTATTAACCTAAATGAAGTAGAGTGGTCTTTTCCTCAGTGATTTCTGAATGACAGAAACAAAAATAGAGCAGCTAGAGGGCAAGTGTATAAAGTTTATAACAAAGCACTAATATATAAAATAAACCCTTAAACCTCTGGCACAACAGTGTCTGCTTGGGTCACAGCATTTTCAGGGAAGAATTTTATAGCAGGTGGTGCTGCCTCATGAGACATTCGCAATGCAGAATTAAACGACTTGGCCTGTTCTGCCCTGTCAACTCTCTGATTGGCCAACTGTCTGGAAGAAGCACTCTGGTGTTTTATGGATTGATATTTTACTGTATTTTGTATATGTTAATAATGCTGCTTTTACTGGATGGATTTGGATTTCTGAAGCATTCTTTTCATAAGACTTCATGGTTTTGGGGTTTTTTGCCTCAAAAGTGGTAGTAAATAAAGAGTTCTCCTTTTATTGACAGACTGTTTGACCTTGCAAGTTATAATTGCTTGCAGTTATGCCTACCCCCTCCTGGGGTTGGAGGAGAGTTGGTCATAGTGCATGAGTGACAGCTTTGGTCCAGTTCCCAGCCTGGTGCCAAGCGTTACACAGAAGTTTTGCTCTGCTGCAGGCATTGAAAGCATTAATAATGTGTGATTCCTCTTTCCATTTCCAGTATTTTTTGAGTGAGATTGAAACCTCAAAATGTTATTACATTTGTTTTGTGTGGTCTTTGTTACTAGAGAGAGATTCTAGAAGTTAAATTAATCTATCTGAATTAAATGACATGACACAACCACACCTTTTGTTCATCAGCACTTTAGCATTTAAAAAAAATCCAATAGCTATGAAGCTAGTTGCCTTTTTGACTTACTTGTTTTGATAAAGAAGTTAATAGGAGTTATATCTCTTAGTGTCCACTCAGCCTTACTAACTGTGCAGTGGTTTGCACTTTACCTGTGGGGATAGTGAAATGTAGTTTGCGAAAATCAGTTACTTTTGCAGCCACAGCTTCCCCTGAACAAGTGAACTTCTTATCAGCACACATTGTACTAGCTTCAGTGACTTGCACTGAGCTGGAGCTGAAATAAGCAGGGAGGATGATTTTGGTAGTCTGTCTTGCATCAGCAGGATTTTAATTGGCACATTGTAGCTATGGTGACTGGCATCCCATAAATACCAAAGATAGATTTTAATGTACAATCTTGTGCTTCAGAAGATTGATTTTTTCCTAACTCTGCAATATAATGATGTGCATTAATTCCTTGGTGCAGTCAAAGATACAGGGAACGTCAGGCTGGTTATTGTGGTGGGTTTCCCTGGTCTCTGTGGAGCTCCTAAAGATGAGGCCTAGTTGATGAGTGGTTGTACTGTACATGCTGAATGCCTTATAGATTGGTATTTAATACTCCATGGTCCTTGAAAGGTCGTTGCTTTTTGCTTTGGATATTGAATGTAAATGTGTATTAATTCAAGTCAGACTGTTTGCAGCAGTCACAAGCTCAGGACTTCATTAGTTGCTTGAGCATTTTAGCCGAATCTTTTTGTTGTTGGCTCATTTTTTTTTGTTTTTGACATGAATTAGCTTTTGTGAATAGACTGAAAAATAATGCATAAGCAAATGTATTAGCAGCTGTTAATACAAATTCTGCACTGATCTAGCACGGGGGGGTTTAAGTAGTGTCAGTAAAATGAAGCTGGACAAGCCACTTTGATCCTTTTTATTAAGTAGGAAGACTTCTCTGCTGCAGAGAATTTTAATATTTACATATTTACGAAAAGGCTTTATGATAATTCTCTAGTTTTAGTCTGAGTGGAATTAGTTCCTGTCACTCCTCAAAAACATTGACCACATGTCTGTGTTTTCTTGGTCTTTCATAATTTGTATACTCTGATGACTGTTGTGGGGTCTGATTCAATTCCTGTGGATGCTTTGACTGTTCAACTGTTTTTTTTCACTAAAAACATGATTTGACCCTCAGCTCAGAAGCCTCCCTCTGATTTAAATACCAATACAATAAATGTTTGGCCTGGAAGACCTGAAATCTATGACAGCTTTACCCTTTCTAATACAGATATACTCTGCAGCTACAGGCTATGTTCTCTTGCTTACCAAATTGTTTTTGTCATGGCAGCTCCTTCGAATGACCATAGCAAAGCAAAGACTGGGAGATGATGAAGTTGGGGCTCGCCACTTTGCAGCACATGAACGGGAGGACCTTGTTCAACAGTTGGAGAAGGCTCGAGAACAGGTAATAGTTAAATGGGCATATAGTGTCATGTTTTACAGAGCTATTGTAGTAGCAAGTAAATAATTTCTGTTCTGTTTGAAGGGCTGGTGCCTGATTGGTGTTGGAAGTAGTGGTTAGAGTAAATTCCTAATCTCAGGATTTTTTCTCTAGGTTATCGATTCTCCTTTTCTTTTTAATGTCCAGCAACAACTTGTGACAATTGAATATTGTCAATGAATATCAGTGTAAGGTACCTTTTAGTGAAGGCTGTTACAAGTATTCAACACAGTGTAAAGTGTCTGATGTACTTCCTAAAGATACCCTCTGAATCAGATTTTCTGTAGAAGTGTTGTTAGTGTCCTCTTCCTCCTACCTCCAAGCTATTTCTTCTCCTCTTCTGAAAAATTCTCACATCAGACCTATCTCCCCTTCTTCAAGTCTGTATGAATGCTCTTCACCATGCAACATCAGACTTTTTCCCTAACACTGATACATAAATTTCTGGACAGTTTTGCAGGTCTGCATTCTCAGTTTTTCTCACACTTATTCCTACCAATGTCAGTTCCAGCCTGAATGAGCCATTCTGTGATCCAGGAATTTGTCGTTTTTCAGCCTTCCCTCAACTGCAGCACCACTGTACCTTACTGTAAAGGCTGTTGGTCTTCTTCCAGTGTGATCCCCCCTGCTAACTCTGTTACCAAGCTTGTATTCTTTCTGCTCATCACCCAGCCTCTTTTAAATGGTGGTCTGTTGTCCTTCCTGACTTGTCCATGTTTTCTAGGGTGTGGATGGAGACTTCTATCACTGCAGACCTTTCTCACACTCAGTTTCATCTTCTTGGAAGTTTGAAGCTCTTTGTCCTTGAATATCTTTCACACTGTACTTCTTCACTCTTTTGCTTAATAGCAAAGCTCATCCTGTTGCCTCCATGTTGGCTTATTTTGTTCTTATTCTGTGGAACCTCATTGCTCAAGTCCCATGATTAGTGTAAATTCCCACTTACGGGCTTTTAACAAGTTCTTATTCAGTTGACTTAATTCTTGGAGTCCTAGAAATTATATGATGAAGCCACTTTAATATGTTTGTAGAGCAGAATTACATTAGGGATTGAGGTTTCTTTTGCTGTTACATTTTAAGTGTTTCCTGGAAATTTTGGCAAAAAAATCTAACTGGTAAAGTTACTTAACTTCAAATTAATAAAATATTACTGAAATTGAATACAAATACCTGTGAGTATGAACTTTGAAAATACTTTTGACTGTCCAAAATCAATACTGTTCAAATATGTGCTTGTTGCTGTTTTCAGGCTGGGTCCTATGTTAGCTATTGTTTAAACTTGTACTGATACAGCTCTCCTTTCTTCTCAGATTGAGACTCTGAGATATGATCTTCAGGCTGCACTGGATGAGTTACAGGATGTGAAAGAGGAACGCTCTGTTTACCAAGATAAGTCTGACAGACTAAACCAAGAGTTGAATCATGTCTTAGGAGGGCATGAAAACCGTATCATTGACATAGATGCTCTGTGTATGGAGAACAGGTGAGTGCATCACTGTTTCCCTAGAAAAACAGTGTGTTGTAGTCATAGGAATATCAAGAAGTCAGTCACAACAAAACTTTAAAGAAAATATATCCAAGAATGAAAGCTAAGAGATGTTGGTAATTTGTTTTGCCTGTTTTGTTTATACTGTAACTAAGCATGAAATAATATTGAGAAATCTAGGAAATTACCAATGTTGTATTTGGCTACAGAGATGCCAGTGATGTTCCCAAATAAAGCTAAATAAGGAAAAGAAAGAAAAGTGAAGACCTTTTTATTCCCATCACTGTATGGCACCAAAAGCAATAATATTAAAAATTTGTGTATTCAGAAACT
This sequence comes from Trochalopteron elliotii, assembly GCA_024734555.1. NCBI lineage: Eukaryota > Metazoa > Chordata > Aves > Passeriformes > Leiothrichidae > Trochalopteron > Trochalopteron elliotii. The sequence continues at coordinate 145,840 of JANPWX010000413.1, forward strand.
CCCAGTGAGCTGTAATGGACTAATATTGAACTGGAATCAAGGACTTTGAGTACCCCGAGTTAACAGTTACAGACATAATTTTCTCCACAGGGAGAGCTTGTCAGCATGGAGTGATTTGCCAACAAAAATTGCTGGTGAAATCACCCATGTAGATATTCTTGCTGGTTTCTTGGTAAAATGATGTGTTTTATGATCTCTACTAAGGATGACAGAGAGGAGTCACTGACAGAGCCATAGCAGGTATCTCCTTAATGTCAATAATTACCTTAAAGTGAAATAGAACTTGTAAGACAGTTTCCATTTACAAAAACTTATGCTTTAGGCAAGAAAGTGTACTACCAAAGGCATTACTTCTTTCCAGCAACTTCAGGGGTTTTTTTCTGTTTTATGTGGCCTACAGAGTTCTGTATCAATTTAAGCCCCCTGCTCCCCTGACAGTGATGTGAGTTTTTCTGTGAAATAATTAAGTTGTCACAAACCCTAATACAGCTGCAGTGTTACTACATGAAAGAAGATAGCTTATAAACCTTTTATACATAAAAAAGATATTTTCCTATTTGGAATTAACTGTCTCTTATCCAAGTGCATAAACTCTATTAGGAAGAGCTGTATGGTTTCATTTAACTGTGTACCATTTTTCAGCTATACTGTTAAATTTTCTACTTTGTAATTGCTAATGAGAAGTGCCAAGTAAGTGATGGATATTGCAGTGCAAAAGTTCTGCATAGCTGAGTCTTGTGTTGACATATGTACAAATCTTCATGTGTCCATCTCACAGACCTTCAAGTACAGAGGGCACACATAAATGCTTCCTTGACTATTTCCTCTAGACATAAATATATTCTTTTAGCTTTCTTCCCCAGAAACCTGACGACCAATACAAAATAATTGTGCAGCATGCTTGACAAATCTAACAGGAGGGCAGCCTCCTGTTCTGATGCAATTTGTTTCCCTACTTAAAATTTTATGGGGTCAAGAACAGTAAGATTTTGTTATTTCATCCCTCACAGAGCTGCAGAGGGAAAAGAACTCTCAGTAGTTCAAAGAGAGGACATGCCAAATAGTAAAGAAGACTGCTTGAGGCAGTATTTGAAGGTAACATGAAGTAAAGGATTACATTACTTTTTCAGGTATCTTCAAGAGAGATTAAAACAACTTCAAGAGGAAGTCAACCTTCTGAAGTCTAGTATTACTAAATATAAGGTAAGATCCTCTCAGTGTATTATCTAAACTGTGCTTCTTTGTTCATGGAAGCTACTGTTCATTTTCATGTTAAATGTGTTTGAAGAACAAATTTGTTCTTGGAAGAAAAATTCACCACTGACATTCTGACAATATTAGTATGTATACATATTACTTGCTCATTTTTCCTTGTTGGCTTCTTTGCTGAGGGTAGTACAAAGGAATACCTGTTAAGAGTATTTTGAAAAATTAATGAAATACCTTTTTTAAGTTCTGTGGGGGAACCATTGCTCTGCTGGGGGCAGGTGATCAGCCTTCCAGCCAGCTGGTGGGTGAAAAGTAGCGGATCATGCAGTGGTGAATGACTGCAGCTGTGTTGCCATCAGTAAAAGATCTTGTCTCCCTGTTCTCTAGTGGCTGTGCTATTTCTTCATGTAGCTTAATGGTCACTAAGCTTTCATTGTTCTTTTCCTGAGTTAAGGTATGTGCTGTTTTACATAAAACCTTCAGGACTGATTTTTGCCCTTCCCAGAAGCTATGCATTCTTATTTCCTTCTGAAAGTGATTTTGGGAGTGGGAGGGGAGGGCTGTTTGTCAGACCATGAGAAGGCTAATCTTAGGATTGGCAATAGGACTTCTTCATTTAGGTCACTATAAAGTAGTCACAGCCCTGATTGTTTTTTGTGCATAAGCAAAGCTCCTCAAAGTACCAACTTCATTTCAGTGTTGTTCCTGCTTGCAGCTTGGGTCTCTTGGAGTGTGAGTTAGTTTAGTGGTGAGAACTGAGCATCTTGGTGGTCCAGTGGGTTTCACAGAACTGTAGTTGAAAGAGCTGGACTTCTGCAGCAGGACCAATTCTGCTTCTAATTCCTGAAAGTCAGTATTTGGTAGTAAAAGGGCTTCTAGAAACTGTGGTGGAGGAGTTGGAACTTTCTGTTTGAAACCTATCCAAAGAAATGCTGAGAAAAGTCTGGTTTTGTTTCCAATTGATGTTGTCTACAGGATGCTGCAGTATCTTCACTGGCAGTCAGCAGATTATTAAAAAATAGGCAAGTCTTAAATATACATGGGGGGAGTGGGTGGGAGAGACTGCAGTAAAGCGATTATGATGAGACAGATGAGTCTTTGTAACATTACAAAGACTTTTGGAGAATAATAATCTTTGAGAGCTACACCCCCATAGTTTACTGTGGGTGTGTAAGGTCCAGGCCTTGCGGAGTTGCTCTGAGACTAAAATCCAAATTTCTAGATTCTTTCCTCCTAATGACAGGATTTGTTGGCTGCTGTTTCTCTAAATAAGATATTTGTTGTTTCCCTAGAATGCACTAGAGAGACGAAAAAATTCAAAGACTCATAGTAGATCCAGTAGCAGTGCTCTGACTGGAGTCCTTTCTGCAAAGCAAGGTATTGCATAAATGCAGCATGGTGTTGCATATCTAATTGAATTCCTTTCATCTAACATCTTAATTTCAGTAACCCTTTCCTTACCAACCAAACCAAAAGCCCTCTTCTCATTCCCTGTTTATAACTGTGTGCTAATTCTGTCTTCTTCTCAGTTGACTTGATAATATAAAATTTGCCTCTGGATAACTGCTTCTTCTTTTGTTAATTCTTTTGCCATTCATTCTCTTCCCCATTAGTTTTGTCAAATATTTCTTTACTCTCAAGACCCTGACAAATCACTTCTTTATTCATCTCTTTGCTCTGCTAACAATGGCAGTCACAATTCGCATTCCAATGAAAAATAGACTTGGTGGTGGAGGAGGGGCACTAAGTCAGGTTTTCTGCTACTGTTCATGGAAGCTTTTACATTCAGATGTTTTACAAGAAATCTTTATGTCCCATGTTTCTTCATGGGTAGCAAAATGGAATAATCTCTTTTATCTGTTTCAAAGAAAATACCAAGATTAGGAAAGAAAGGGAATGAGAAAAATTTTTGAAGCAAACAGTATACCTTGCCATACTACTGTTTAAATGTAGGTGTATTCATACACAAACATGAGATCAGTAGTAAGTGTCGTGGTAAGTTGAAACTCATTTTTCTGGTTTTGACTTGTCTTTTCTCCTCTTCTCCATGTACTTGCATACATGTACATATATATATACACACATATATATATTTATATAAAGAAGGAGAGCCAGATTCTAGTTAAGAGATTTTAATGATGCTAGTGAACTTCCTGACTTGGCTTGAAGGTACAGACTCTGTGTTGCAGAGGAAGAGTTTGTGGGTGACTGTATTTTCACACCAGTCTTAACCTGAAAGATATAACGGTTCAAAAAATTAATATAAAATATTCCTTGGAGTCTTCAGTTTTAATGACTAGTTTTTACCAATTTGTAGGCCTGTAGAAAAATGATTTTGTAACCTTCTGAGCACAAAGAATTTTCCAAAAGCAGAATTGAGTTAATGTAACATTTGTCTGCCTATACTTGTTCTGGCTATTGCTGTGAATAACAATCAACTTGGAAAGCCACCATATTTATCCCAGCTAGAAAGTACAGTTCTGATCTTTTGGCTTGTTTATTTTTTTTTTTTTAATTGAAGGAAAAATACATGTATTCATTTAAGTAATTGGAATAGTTCCTTAATGCTAAGTAAATGTTTGTGTTGCATCTCTATGCATGAGAAGCCAAAACTCATTTGTGTTTTTAACATTATAGTCCAAGAGTTGTTGTCCGAGGATCATGGATGTAGCCTACCAGCCACACCACAATCCATTTCAGATCTAAAATCACTGGCCACTGCATTACTGGAAACCATCCATGAAAAAAACATGGTCATACAACACCAAAGACAAACCAACAAGTAGGTGGCATGACTTCTAAGTAAAATATCAAGCTATGGAAACGTTAGTTTGGGGAAATATTAAGGGAAATGGGGAAGGAATATTCATTTTCACAGAAAATTCATCGTCATGGTTGAGTGGTGGATTCTTTAGTTTTAAAGACCAGATCTGTGATTTGAGAAAAATTACATTTTCATCTTAAATTTTGGGGTTGACAGAGACCTGTCTGCCTCTGCTAGGCAAGGACTGGTTTGCTGCTCAGGTTATTACGAACTGTAATAACACAAAGCAGACTTCTAGAGGAGGTCTGTAGGGACAGCTAAATAGAAGCTTCTGGGAGGAAGGACACCCGTGAACTGAAGAGAAGATATGTGGTAATTGGTTGTCAGTGCAGGAATTTTCTAGTAAGCACTGGTGGGGTTAGTAAGTATTGCTCCAAGAAGAGAGTCTGAAAGGGTTAATGTAACATTTGACACATGCTCAGTGGCCTGTGTCATACAGATGATACCTGTTGCTCCTATAGTTACTTTGCTAAAAGTTGAAGGAGATAAACACAGTTGGATTGCTACTATATGGGTTTTTTAAAAAATCTGAACTGAACTTTAAAGGAGAATTTGTTTACTCTTAGCTGTTCTGCTCATCAGTAAAATTCTTTGTGGCTTGTACAGTTCCTATCATGGCAGAATATAAAAATTTTTGACACATTTTGTGACATTGTGATAGTATTGTCCTTATACAGTGTATAAAAATCAGAGCTAGGAAGTGTTCCTTGATTTTGTGCTCAATTTCACCCTCTCTCATTTTTTTTAGTGTGTTTTTTGGTTTTTGTTTTCTTTTTTTTTTTTAACCCTGAGTCACTACTGGTAATCAGAGGTTATTCAGGCTTCTCAAAAGCACATCAGAACCAGATGCCAGCAACAGCCAGACATCTTTCCTGAAAAGAAGTAGTACTGTATTACACTAGAATGGATGATTCACTTTGAAAATTGATAACATATATACTAGTCAGACTCCACTGCATAATTCTGAGTGATGTGGCAACAGAAGTAGATGAGCAGTCAATAGCCACTTTTAATATTTTTGAGACAACAGATAGTTAATCAGCTAAAGGGAGACTAAAGGGGTGAAAATGTAGCCCAGATCTAACTGATGGCAGCTCAGTCAATTCCAGTCCTGTGATGCAAGGGGAGTTGCTGCACAGAGCAGTGCTAAGGAAGGGCTAACACCTGCTTACTCCCTTCTTACTGCTAATGTAACATCAGAAGGAAAACATCCAGAGAACAACTTTTGTTGTTCCAGGTGTAACCAACCTTTGCCTTTTACATCCTGATACTATATCACTAACCAGTGGTTTATTTAGCATATTTTTTTTCTTTTTTTCAAAGTTCTTAGTTTTGTCTTTCTCTTTGGTGATATGCAGTCTCTTGCATCTCTCAAATGTCATTGCAATGATTGTTTTCTCATACTACTCTTCCTGCTTTCAACTAGTGAGTATGGGCTGTCTTGAGATAACCCACATGAGGAGATACGATTCTTACGTCGGTGTGCCCAACTGGTCACATATAGCCACCAGAGTAGAGATTGGATATATGCAAAAACTACTGTTCTGTGGCCAACAGAAGATCAGGTCTTAGAGGGAAGTGACAGTCTATACCACTCCAGGGTCAGGAGTGTTCTCAGGACTGTAGTGTTATATTCAGTTCAGGATGGTTCAGGGGAAAATAAAAGAAAGATAAATCCTGATCAAATTGAGTGAAGACCCTCAAAGACATTCTTATGTAGTATCCTCATTCTTTTTGTCCCTTTTGGCTTTAGGTGGATTAAAGAAGCTATTAAGGAGCTAGGAGGAATGGAAACCACTACAAGTGGAAACACCTAAGACATAAAAATTTAATGTGAAAAAGGGAAATGCAGGTAGGACATCAAAGGAAAGCATTCTTTATTTGAGATGCAAATAAATGAGGGCACTTATTTGCCATGTAAAAAGTTACAAGTCTGCTGACTTGTGAAAATGGGGAAGACACTGCCCACCTGTTGGAGAAGGTTAGATGTAAGAGTACAGTCAGTGCACAAGTTAGACAGAGAGGTCCATAAACTGGTACTAGTAGAAGAAGCATTCTTTCATTGAAGACATTTCTCCGTGTAAAATAGGAAGTTGAGAAGGATGTGAGGCTAGAGAGAATTGTAGTGACAAGAAGTTTTGCATAAATCACAAGGTAGCAGTCTTTCCCTGTGCAAAAAGTATATTTGGAGGACTGTCCTGGTTTAGGGCAAATTTGGGAGAAAGCCCCCGAATGGGATCCCTCTGGGAAGCAAACCCAAACGGCCCCTCTCCGCAACTGGTCCAGGAAAGAATTTCATTGGTGAAAAGTGGAAAAAGCTATTTATTTAGCAAACAAGGTGCCCACAAGCATAAAGAATGAATAATATGAAACAACAAAACCTCTGGCCACTCTGAAAAGAGATGGCAAATTGAGAAAGTCCTTGCTGTGGGTGTAGCTCAGCTCACTCAGTCTCTTATCAGTTCCTCCAGCTCTGGCAAATGCCGTCCTGGGCCCCGGTGGGCCACAGGTGTGAGATCCAGGTGTCTCTCTGGGTTTTTCAGTCCAGAGCAGGTTTAAACAGTCCCAAGAAAAAGAGAAAAACAAATCAGTCCAGGGAACTTCTCTGCCTCAGCTAGCTGAAAACTAACTAAAAGCACAGGAGATCTCTGTCCTGCTCTCTTTCTGTGCTGCAGACAACACAGTCCAGGAGCAGAATGCGGAGCAGGGAGTGCTGTTTCTGCAAACAAACTGCACTGCTTCTCCCCCCTTTGCTCTCAGAACCAGTCTTATAGGTACAGAACTTAATATACAGCATGAACAGAACAGACAATTGCAACAAGCATCAAAAAGTCACCCCAGGACATTTTTTCTTTCATTTATTCTTCCATTTATTCTTTCAGACTGTTGTTTGAAGAAAGTGAGATTTATTGGGTAAAGAACATGAGATTTTGGGGTGGTTGTTCCATTTCATGGAGGAAATTCTGCATTTGATATTTGATGGGTGAATGACCTAGTAGTGATTCTCTCACTATCAGTAAATGAGATTTTTCAGACCATATGAACTTATTTTCCCCCATACAGTTAACCTACTCTAAGGTCTAGACCTTTTTGGTAGCTTGCAGATTGAGAGTTGGCTGTATAAGTTTACAATAGCAGAATGATGGATTTGCTTTCTGAATAACTGAAGCAATGACAAGACAATGGATTTTTTTTTTTAGCGTAGATTGGAATTTGGATGTTCTGTTGAAGTTTGCTTTCTGTTCTTACGCTGTTGTTAAAAAAATCCATGGCCACTTGTTCTTGGAAAAGACACACCACTATTATTGCCACAGCTAGAAGGAACTGTGGGAGTATGTTCCTAGGAACAAGTAGGCTAAATCTAGCCTTTATTTTTTATCCCCAGTTTTCAGAAAAAAAGAAGTTGTTGGGGAAAAAAACAGATCATTTTTCCAAGGTGGTTGGTAGCTACTAATGTTAAGTTCAAGTAACGTCCTGTGTTTTTCTTCACAAGCCCATTAGCTTAATTTGAGAAGGCAGTTGTAAATTAATTCTCTATGCAGTAGTGTGTTGCAAGATTAAATAGTTACATAAATGCAAAACCAAATGGTCCTAACTCTGCTTAGCAAATGGATAAGCATCCTTTTTTATTCTACCAGCAGTAAACCATTTATTAGATGTTCTTTTTGTGCAATTTGTTCCTGAAATTGCCAGGACTTGTGCAAGCTGGATCAGCGTAAAAGCTGCTTTGGTAGTTAGATACATTGCACTAATTTTAACATTTCTAACTTGGGCAAGTTCAATCATGTCCAAAATTACAAAAAGGATTGTGTCAGTCTGTAACTTGAGCACGTTTCCATGCGATGTGTAGAGGCAGATATGGGACTGTGACAGACCTATTTACAGGCATTTAGGTGATGGTACCTATATGAGGGTGTATGTCTTCTGTAGCAAGATCTAAATTAAAATGATGTGAAGGCAGCTCAGTTGCTGTAAATCACCACAGCTGACTTCAGATCATGGCCACGTATGTTGGAAAGAATGAGAGAGCCAGAAAGAGGCTTCTGAAGTCAGGTGGGAGCATTGCTGCTGTTGCACAAACAACAGATTTCTGTAAAACCTTATCCTGGGGGGACGTTTATACTAACTCCCCTGTTGCATTAGACACAGGACCAGAGAACAATGGAAATAGCTGTGACATGGTCCTTCTGTTTTAGTTGAAGGATCTGGTTCACTGTGTCTATAGATAAAAAAAGAGATTACTGACTTGGGTGCTACCAACCCATGCAGCCCCTTTAAAAATACTCACCCAAGTAGGCCAACCCAGGCCACCACAGCTCAGTCTTCCCACAGCGTGTGTGGAGGTGGCAAATTATCTGGAGGTCTCAGGGGAAAAGGAAGAAATGTGAAAGACCACATTGTGTTCAGAATAGCTGACGCATTTATCTTTCAAAAATTTACTGCTGTAAGAACTTGCAGCTTTATTTAGGGTTTCTCCCATACCTGTCTTGGGATAATGGGAATTTTTAAGCAAGCTAGAATGATACTCATCACTGAATGTATTTTGCTCTCTTCCTGAATGAAAGGAGTGGGGTTAAATATTGTCCTCTGCTCTTGCCAAGCATTGTTCTGAGACAATGATCCTTCTATATGAGAACCTGCAACAAAGGTTGAAAAAATAACTCAGTGCCTCTTCTGAGGATTCAGTAGGTATTATCAGGATATATTCTCTCCAAAACCATTAGAAATAGTGTGGTACAGCTGATAAATCAATTATAAAATTTAAGAGAAGCAAGAGAAAAATGACTTCGTTGTTGTTACCTGAATAACAGAAGCAGTAGCAATAACTTATTACAGAGAGTTGGGTTTCCTTCTGTGGTATGGCTAGCTGGCAGGGAAGGCAGCATCCTTCCCCTGTTTTCTGCCCTGTAACTAGTGGTGAACTACTTAGGAAAATTATAAGGATTAGAAGTGCTAAACTTCTGACTCCTTTATGGTGACAATCATTAGCCAAATCAACGTTGTTTTGTCAGTTCCCTGCCAGAATGTGATGTGGAAGAAGTCTTATATCATGTCTCTCTGTTCTCCTCTAAGCCAGGGGTATTCCATGTTCTTTAGCTGACCCTTGGTGAGGCCTTAGGCAGGAAGGTGGGGATGGGCTCCCAGTATGCAGGGGTGGTGTTTCCTGAAAGCTGCTCCGTGCCTTTTGCTGTCAGCTGTTGTGTTGTACTGCAGAGCCTAATTGCTGGATGTCAGGGTTATGAAAATAGTGTTATTAAGGCTGAGTTTCTCATACCAGATGGAGGCATTCTGAAAGTGCAATCTAAACTTGAATAATTTTGCTTTTAATTGGAGAAGACAGTAGTAGATCCATCATAACCTTTTTAACCAACTGAAATACTGAGTTTCAATGGAGGAACAAACATAACTGTTTTGTCTTTTCTTCTCTGCTTTTGAATATGAAGGACTGTTCTTTTTTGTTGACACACGACCCTGTACCTCTCAGTGCTTTTTTTGATGTTTATTATAAACTTTCTCTTTCTGTTTTACATTCTGTCTCTCAACTTGATATTTTTGTAATCTTAAAAATACTTATAGGCTTTTATTGTGTCATTGCAAAGCCCTCACAGCAGAAATTTTGAAAATGCTTAGTCCTTGTTAATCAATTTTTCTAGGCCCTTTGATATTTGCTGGGTGTGCTCTTTTTCACGTCCTTCCCAGAATCTGCCATCTTGTCAGTAATGACATTCCCAGTGTGCTCAAATGTCTGCACATAAAGCCCTTGCTGAGGAGCTCTCAGTGCAGTATTACACAGCTCTGCTATGCACGGGAAGATACTATTGCCTTGCTGGGGTGGGATATGCTGCTTCTCAGCATTCAGTTCAAATTTAACTGACTTATCCTGTTGCTGTAATTTGATGAGTAAAACTTGCTGTCCATAATCTCTGCTGTCATGTTTAGAATTGCTGCCTTGTCTAGGTTTCTCAGTCTAGTGAGTATTGTTTGGGATTTATTTTAAGATTTTGACTCTAGCAGACTTGCTGTGCCTGTGAAACACTTGCAAAAATTCATTGGAGAAACAAGCCTTCTTTGCAAGATAGAAATCTCTCATTTGATCTGGGGAGAGAATTAAGACTAAAAGTTAAATCCTGCAGGAGAGCTAACTGCAAATAGTATTTGTGTATGAAGTCAGATACAAAAGAAGACATGACCCGAGAAATACAGTGAATGCTGAGTGGGTGATAAAGGCACTAAAGAACTTGAAGCTTTTTAGTAAAGTAGAAAGCAGTTCAATGCTAAAAAAAAGGTGTAATAGAAAAAATATTCCTGGCCATTTTAAGCAATCTTGGTGACAGAGAAAACTCCCTGAATAAAGGACTAGCAAAAATTGTGTCTTGGAACTTCAAAGTCAATTTAGATGCTGTCTTGAGTTTTCCATATTTTGTCTGTGTAGCTTTTACCTTCTGGTTTTAGCTATAAAGAAAATAAAGTGATACTTGCAGGCAAGAAGATAGAAATATTGTGAGTTGCTTTTCTTTTTCTTTACTGCAAAGATTGAATTTCCAGTACATCTTAGGCCTTTTCCTTTTTTAAAAGCATGGTATAGATTAGACAAATATATTTAATTTTTCTTTTAACTCTGGGAGAGGTTGTCCATTGCTTTTAGTGAAAAGAGATGACTGTATACAGGTTTACTGCACTAGTTAAGTAGCAATTTAAAAATTCAACCGTAGTCATATAAGTAATTGGGCTTTAGTTACCTTGATATAACAACTATTCTTTCTCCACAGAATTCTAGGTAATCGAGTGGCAGAACTAGAAAAGAAGTTAAGAACTTTGGAAATCGCTGGCTTGTGGAGTCTTCCAGGTTAGTAAAATTTCAAGTGAACAGCTTGCATTACTTCATTTTCAAGAGTATGTTGGCATTTAAGAGAAGTTGAGCCATATTTTTTTAAAATGAGTGTTATTTTGTGAATGTTCTATTCAGCACATTTGCAAAATTAGAAATGTTTAATAAAGGATAAGTGGAAAGCAAAAATCACTAGACTTTGTAAACTGTTTAAGTCAAATATGTATTGACAATAACATGAAAAGTGCAAAAAAAAGGTTTAAATATTGAAGTAATCAAATTATTTCCATAGACAGCAGGCAAAAAAAGTGAGCTATTTTATTTAAACATTGCATAAAATGATACACAGGTTATTGGTCATTATGTTTGTCAACCAATTTTGTTCATTAATTTTGTACTTCTTGTAACCATGGACTTTGTTTTCAAATGCTTTTCTGTAGAATCATGAACTCCTAGAAATTGGAAATGTAAATGTTCCTAAATTTTCTAGTCCATCTCTCCAGAACAGGCTTATTCCCTATAGTGCCTTAAGTATTGTATTTAGTTTTGAATTACTCAAGTAATGGGAGATTAATCTGCTTCCTAATAGACATGGTTGTTAGGAAAATGTGCAATATTTAATTTACATTTACTTTTTGCTTCTTTTCTTCCCATTGCACCTAATTGTGTCTTCTCTAACCACTGTAAATTATGCTACTTTGCTGGTGATGTTTGCATCATTAGGCTTTGTTGTTTACAGATTCCTATCAGTGCTAGTAAGAGTGGGAAAGTGGTTTGGGCTTCTGGTTTTGTGGCTCTGTTTTTTTCTACCTAACCTGTATGTCTAGAAGAAAACATTTGACAGAGCTGAAGAGCCCTTGTAACAAACCTATGCTGATGTGGTGTGTCTCTGCTTCAGCTTGCCTGTTTGGGCTTTCTCAGTCCTGCTTGACTCTTTCCAGAACTAGAGGTCTAAATCTGTTCCCATGGATTTGTCCACAGTTAGTCACCTTACACGTGTAGTGTACTTAGTGCATTTGTGCCTCCCCACATTCTCCAAGAAATGAAGATGAAATGTTTGTCTAAGACCTTGCTAATGCAGTTTAGTACATTACTACGAACATATCTCTCAAACTCACTGGTTCAAGGTACTGTAGGGTTTTGTTTGTTTTGGTTTGTTTTTCTAAACTAGTGTTCCATAAAGTTTTTACACTAATAAATGCAGCACTTCTCATGTTTGGAAAACGTATTTTAAAAAATGGAAGTGGGAACTTCTTGCACCGTATTGATCTATACAATAACAACTGTCTCTTTCCTTCCTTTCTTTTGCTGCCTGAAGGCCTGAGCTACAATGTCTCAGTGGGATTTGGGAGTAGGTTCTGCTTAACGTATTTTTTTAGTAACTGATCCTAGCAGTACGTTAAATATTGTCATTGCATGTAAATAAATGGAAATGTTATCTGAACGTTTGTATTTCCAGCAGATTAAGATGTTCAGTCAAATGAGTTAGATGACCACAGGAGAAATAGAGGATGCTCTACATGAAAATACATTTGCATTAAGGAAAATAGTAAGAGGGGATGATCTTAAATATTTTAAAGGAATTTTACACTGGATTGTGAGTTCTGTTGAGCCCTGAGGTTTTGTTGATTTTTTGCTTGCCTTTTAAATCAGGAGTGCACTTTTGTTTCCAAGTGCACTCAAATCCTGAAGTGGTCAAAAAGAGCATTGCAACACCTGATGGGTCACCAGTCTGCAGAGCATGTAAAGCTTCCACTCCATAAAACAGCAGTGTGTAACAATAAGTGTGGGAATACCACAGTGGATTCTGCAGCTGAATGTTGGCTTGGGTGAGGAGCAGAACATGGAGAGTATCTCATCTAGTCAGTCTTAAATCTAGAGTGAAAAAATATTATTTGGTCATGAGTGGAATTTTTTGTCATTGGAAAAAAAAATGCAGATAAAAGCTGATGTTCATTCTAGCACTAAAAGAAATGCACATTACAAATTGCAGGATTTTAATCTGAAGTTAATGTTCCTACTTAGTCATCATTGTTTATATAACATTTATAACATACACTGTCACCATGATAATAATATCTTCCAAATGCTGTTAATATGCTTGATCCTATTAAAAGAGATCTTGAATGCCTCTGGCTTTTTGTTAGGTGACATATTTGTCATCTGCTTTTTGAGAAAGCCGTGAATGAACTAGGGGAAAGCTAATCAACAGGAAGTACATATTTAATTTTTGAATAGGTAAAATTTCATTCACTGTGGAAGTTCTGGCTACCAGACTTTATATTGCCCTGCTTAGAAAATGGGCTTCAGTTAAATGAATCTCTTGTGAAGTTTGTGTTCGTTGCTGAAAAGAAAGTAAGTTTGGGCACAGATTTGGCTTTGATTTTCTTTTTATAATCCTACTTCCCTTGAGAAGGAAGCAGAGAATGTGATGTTTGCAGAAGCATTTAATTCTTTGCTTTATCTTGGCTACATTGTGGTTGAAATATGCACACAGATAAGTTAAATGTATTTAATAACAGTACATAATAAAAAATATCTTATTCTTTTCTCGATCTGATGTCACTAGACATTCAGATAGGTAATTCTGTATTTTCTAAATCTATCATTTCCTGAAAATTCCAGATTTCCAGATTTTTGATTTCCAGATGAAAAAAAGTCTAAGAAAGAGCCAGCCATGACTCAGCCTTTTTCTGTGTGGGATGATAAGGGAGTTTTGGTGCTGCCTCTTGCCCTGCAGTAATCAGCATGGAGCACAGGCAGGGTAGAATTAAAGGGCTCTGCAGCTGCTGTCTCTGTAGCCAGTTACAGTGGCATAGGGGGCAGCAGAGGTTATAAGAAAATACCCAACCCTTGAGAAGAAAATGAAAAATTTACTACTATTGAAAACTTTTATGTATTTTGAGATCTGTATACTTTTCACTATAGTCCTTGAAAAATTCATTAGAGGAACATGAAGGTATAGAAGTTATGAAATTGAGCTTACACAGCAGCTAGTTGAAATTCTTTGTGTGTAATCCAACTTCAGATCATGATTCACAGAATGTAGTGCAGCAGTACCCTTATGTGCCTCCTTCATGAATGGATGTGAATCACTGTTAATAAATAAATATTCATCAGACTCTTTGGGCCACATCTATTGTCAAGATGTGTGGATACTGAGCTTAGCTTTATTTTCTGTAACCAGTCTGGTTTTCAGAGAAAAATGTGAAAGTAAATGTGTTTACTGTGTAAATGCTGGCTGGAAGTCAAGAAGTATCTTTTGTGAAGCTTGTCTTGCAATCTTCAGGAACTTCAGCTCAGGCTTTACTTTTTTTTATTAAATAAATTTAAAAGCCTCTGCTTTCTACTTTCGTATTAAAACCTCTACACATTTTTTTTTTATTCATCATCTTTTTACTTCCTCCGTTGGATTCTTTTGTATCTTTTTGGATATGTGGCTGCTTCTGACTGTGTGTGAATATCTGTTGGGTATTTTCATACCACAAGTTCCCTGTATGATTTGGTTCTTCCAACACAAAATTCCTTCACTGTTACAGAAAAGTACATTCACGTAGGAGCTTTTGAATTTTGAAATATAGGTTGGATTTCTTTTGCCTTTTTTTGTTTTTAATTATTTTTGTCTTACAGTGGAAGGGTTGTCCTCTTTAACTGTTAGTTAATGCTGTTTTTTACTACTGAGTTTGGCAAAGGCAGAATTCTGATGCATTCTTGACGGGGATCAAATTTCAACAAGATCCATGCTTCAAAAGCATTAATTGCATTCATATTGCTACAGTGTATTGCCCAGCATGGCAAGGATAAAAAGATCATTGCCTTCTTGATCAAGGTATTTGCAACCAGTGTCCTTAAAAGGAATTAGGGATTGGAGCGGTCCAGTTAGACTCCATGTGAACAGCTTGACTTTCATTATGCCTTAGTATGCACCAGAACTTTCTCAGAGCTGGATTTATTCCAGGTATCTCCTGACCTGGTGTTCTCTTGAAAGTCTTTGTCTTGGATGGGTGATTAGATTTAGGATGTTGCCTTAAGGTGAAATGTACAAACAGATTTAGAGGGGCGAAGTGGTTGTTACATAAATGTCGGTTCTCATGGAGATAAATAGAGCAGTATCTTACTGCCTCCCCAGCCATTACTTATCAGTTGGCACTTGTTCTGGAGGCCACACAAACACCACGCTTAGCTGATCTTGCACATTTCCTGCCGTTTCCCCTCTAGGTTTAAGGTAGTGTCAGTCACTTAAAGCATGAGCATCCTGAATAGCGGAGGGCTTCCTAAAGGATCTGCAGGTGTTGCTTTCTGCATTGCTAAAATATGTAAAGACTAAGCATCTACAGCAGAGTCCTCAGATGAAAGGTTTCTTGCACTATTTTATCTGCAAAAGAGCTGGAAAATTGCCTTTTTCCATTTGGTTTAAAATGAAAATGCTCAGAAATGTTTTGGGAATTTTCAGATTAAAATCCCTCCTGTTCCCCAGTAATGTGTACTTGTTTGCTTCCTCAGTTCTTAATTATGTGACGTTTTTAGAGTTTTTTAAAGGAAACATTGCAGGATAATATGTAAATCTGAAGTGTAAAGCTACATAATGATGAACCTGTTTGTATCACATGAGACAGAATAGTAGAGAGTAAAGAGTCAGTGCTGAACAATTGCTGGTAATAGCATGCAAGTGATCCATTACTTTGGTATGATCTGATTATTACCATTTTTAATTGAATTCTAATTGCTAATTCAGTTTGCTGCATACAGCACCTGGTCTTTCAAAATCTGGCCTTTACTGAGTACTGCAGATGAAAACAAACAGCTTTTCTGCCTTTGCCTTGCATATTGTGGCTCCAGTACAGAGTATTTTTTTTCCATGCTATGCAAGGATCATTTCAGATGCTTTTCCTATTCTGTACTTTTCAATAACATTGTTAAAAATTTGTAGGGTATATTTGAATATCATTGATGCACAGCGGTTGTAACTGGTGACCCAGCAGTTGTAACCCTGTGATTGTTCCAGGTGGGAAGGATACGATAACATTCAGTGACCCAACCCTGCCCGTGATACAGCGGTCCCGGTCACCGTTGTTAGCGTTTGCCGAGAAGCCACAGAGAACTGAAGTACAAGGTGAGCACCTGCAACATAAGAACATGATGAGAGCTGAGCACTCATTTCTTTCCAAATAAAATGTAATAAATTTTCATGCTGGGATAGCAGAAGGCAAAGTTTCAGTGATCACAGAGATTGAATACATCATCCACAAGTAAAACAGATAGATGGTCCCAGTACAAATAGCAAAGAAACTACTGAAAAGTTACTATTGAATGGATTGCATAAGGCTAGGGATCAGGTCTTACACCTCAAAGAATTTTCGTGCCAGATAATGTGATACTGTGTGAAGTTATTCATGCCATCTGTGTTACAGTTAACTGATTCCTGCACTTTTCCCCTCAGTTAAAATGCACAGTAGGAAGCAGTCTGTGGAACTGGTTTAGCACTTTCCTGCATTATAGGTGCTGTCTAGATGAATGGCTTCCTGATTGCATGTGGTAAATTGAAATACCCAACTCATTTTCCCAGAGAAATTGATGGCTTTTTTCATAGTCTTACATGTGTTTTGTTAAAAATCCTTCTCCACCAGCAAGCTTTAACACCTCTTAAAGTCAAACTTAACTTTATTTGACAGTTGCTGATAGCCTTGATTTGTTTTTCCTTAGTTTTTTGTAATGGATGGGAGATGGATTATTATATTTGCTTATTGGCATTTGGATAAAGTATTTAGTGGGCATAACATTATGATATGCCCAGATCTTTCTCAGCTAACCATGAAGCATCATAAACAATTTATTTGTTAGTCCTGTAACTAAATAGATTGTGGCTTAATTTTGACTTTATAGTCCATGTCATTATCTGATAAAAATGTGACAGCGAGGCTGATCTTTTTTTATAATCTTGATCAGCTGATATTTTTGCTAAAAATAAGAAGTGAAACTGTAATGAATAGTTCTCTGGTGAGTAACAATAGCTAATAAATATTCATTCTTGTACCTACTTAATTGTTGATTTTTAATTAAAACTGCAGTTACTGAAAGTATTTACTTGGTGGCATTATGCTCTTTTCTTTCCTTATTTGTCCTAGGTGAGGGTGGTATTACAGCTGTGATTACAGGCTGATCAGACAGGCAGTCTGATCTGCCTGTCACATCTCATCAGACCCTCTTGCTGTTGCTTTGTAACACTGCCAAACCTTAGCTCTGGGCTGAAGCTTTCCATGCTGTTTTCTACGTCAGCTGATGTTTTTTTTAAGAGAGCCAAATAACTCTTTTGTGTTAAATACTGATGACCACATGGGGTTTTTGGTGGACTTTTTTTGTCTTTTGTATGTTTGAATTTGGTTTGGTGTTTGTTTGGTTTTTTTCAAATATGCAAGCATTTATTGTATCTACAATTATAGGAATTTGAAATCTAGGAAAAAGGTTGCCAGCCTGAGGAAGCAGTCTGGAGTTTCCACCTCCTTCTACATGATTCACTTACAAATCTCATCTGCTAAAAACAAACAGATTATTCTGTTGAGCTCACCTTGTGCCACCAGTGCTGGTAAAACTCTGTATGCACCATTGCTTTGAGATAAAGTAAACTTAGAGGAGGAAAAAAACCTGGAGCAGAGAGGGAAGAAAGGCCAAGATCAGGACTCTTAAGTGGTGGGAAGACTAGAGGAGATGAGGTTTGACAGAGCCAATGGAAGTCTGAGTGAGGAGTGAGGAGGGATCCGCATGTAGCTGAGCAGAGGTCAGAGCACAGGAGTGAGGAATCAGAATGCTGGCAGTGAAAGCAAGATATGATTAAAAATATGGAAAGGTGGGTGAGAAATAGACACAGTTAATGTAGGGACTGGATAAACAAAGGGATATGGAGCAGGAGCAGAAAGATAGGCAGGGGAAGAGAAGAGCAGAAGAAAACAGACTTGGATAGGAAAGGACAGACAAGGGTTAGACTTGTGGCAATCATAGGAAGAATCAGCTCCCAGTAGGTTATCTCCTTTTCTACTCTCCGTCCCATGACCATAATGAGAACCTAGGTTAATCACAGAAATTCTGTCATTAAACTAGAGCAGGTTAAGAAATTACTGTTCTGCCTACACAAACGGCTTGGGATTTCCCTTGCCTGTGTCCCAATGTATCTGATAACCTGCAGTGAGAACTGAGACAAAAGATACCTCTGTGATAATTAAACTGGGCCAACTTTTTGGTGACATAGATGAGCTCATATCTGTGACCAGCTGTGCAGGGGACACCATGGTTTCTAGCAGTAGGTGATGCAACAATAACCTGTTCTGCTGCTCCAGATGCTTTTTCTGAAGGATGTTTGGGGCTGCCATTTTCCCTTCAAAACCTGAAAAGGAAGCAGTGTGTTTTCAGCTGTGGGGCATATCCCTGTGCTTGGAGCCACACAACTCCTCCACAGTCAGCATCTGTATGGGAGTGATATTCAGGTACCTTTTGTACCACTCTGCACAGAGAATGACTGCTGTTGAGGTTTAGAAACTTGGTGCAATTTTTCATCTATACCATGTACCTCCAAAATCTGGGAGACCTTGGAAACTGGGAAGAGCACAGGAGTGTGTTCATCCGCCGTCATTCACCAAACAAGTATGCTCTTGGTTAAAGTATTACTGAAATAAAAACAAAACCACTCTTATTTTCCTATTCATTGAATGATCAGTTGAGTGAAAACAGCTGATAACCAGAACAGCAATGAAATTCTTACTTATTGTTATATATTAGACTTCATGTCACATTGGTCAGTTGTGGTCTTTTAAAGAGTAGCACGGGTATTTGGTGTCTGTTTGACCCAAAAAATCTTCTTAGCTTTTGAACAAGCAATTATTCTTCATCAGAACTTTGTCTATTGCATCAAGTGTTGCTCTAGCTAGATCTGTAGATAATCAGAGGGCTTTTTCAGGCTTTTTTTATCCAGTCTATCTGCTTACCCTGGTCTCATGAAAGCCTCCTTTAATCTGCACTTGTTATTGTTTCAGTTAAGCTGGATGGTGGATGCCTGTAGGATCTACTGTGCAGCTCCTGTGTGAACATGCATAATGACAGAGTACAGTCATATGAATTAAAGCCTGTCTTGTGCCACGAAGTCTCACTTTATCCAGTGCACAGGATGGATAGTGTCATGGGATGAATTGTACTTGAGCATCACAGCTGCTAATGAACAGCTGCTCGGGGTTTTTCCACATCATTGTTGAGTGCCTTATCCCTGCTGTACTGCCTGGGTGCTATTTCAGGCATTCCCTGAAGAAAACAGTGCTGTTCTTCTATGATCTTTTCTCTGGTCATTTAGTGCTTTGAGACAATTTATCTTCAGGAGATGCAGCAAGATGATAGGTTGGTGTTATTTTGCTGTAAAGGGAGGAAACTGAGGCATGCAAAGGGGAAGGCAGAGTCCCTGCTAATTTCGAGTGCTAGTTTGAGGTACATACATTTTGGCTCATTTGGAGCACTTTGATGTACAGCACAAGCAGAGCAGTACCACACATCAAGCTCCTCGTTTTCCAGCTGACTTCTCAGATAATGAGGCTTAGATCCAGTGGGTAATCACCTTTTGAAAGTTAATTTATCCCTGCCTTTTCCACAGACTTGAATTCCAGCTCTTCAGAGTTGCTCTGCTGATGGCAGTAAGAGTGTCTGTTCCCTTCGTGCCAACCCTGGTCTCATTCACTCAGTAGCTCCCAAATTCTAAATGAGGCAGTTATGATAGAGACAGTAGGTTTGTCCTCTGCAGCCAGGCAGTCCCATCTTTGTATGAGGCTGGATTCCTGTGAGAGAAATGGAGTAAATTCTTATATACTAAAAGGTAATGCATCTGCACAACAAGAGTAATTTTAAGCTCTCAAAGCAGACTTATTTTTGGCATTTCCTAATTTTTCTTACTTTACTTTGCAAGCTTATTTTCAATGAGGGTTCCTGTAGTTTAATGGACACATTAAAGGACGTTTTCACAAGAGTGTTTGATTGCACTTTAATTTTTTCTCTATTTTGACACTTTTTTCAGTGTTTGTCTTTTAGTGTAATGTTATACTTAAAATTCTTGTACTGCTGCTTTGTTTTACGCTGTTACCCTAATCAAAATAATCTTTTATGTTTGGAGAAATGTTGCAGGACCAATAACAAAATTTCATTATTGGATGAAAGCCTGTGAAAAGCTCCAAATAAATGGAGCTCATGTTAACCCCTGAAACTAGTAGTGATTAATGGTAAGCTGTGCCAAAAATTTCCATAGCTAAGTGCCTTGCTTGGAGTTTATATTCCTCTGGAAAAGTTTTCCTGACCTTGCTGTTCTACAGTATGGTACTGTCTGACTCTTAAAATTGTTGGTATTCAGGAAAGACAGGATCCAAAACAGGGCCAGATCCAGCAAGAAACTTAATGTTGTTTGTTTATTGTCTAAGAAATAGGCCTGGGTGGGAAAGGGAAGCACTCTTAAAAATTCCTTACTGAGATAAACATCTCTGTGGTCCAGCACTGGTAGTAATATTCTTCAGATCAGATATATAACAAATGCCTCCAACTGACTTGAGAATCTTGCTGTTCTGTTTCTCTTTCAGCAGAACAGAAGGGAGAATGTGATGAAACTTATGCTGTTGCAAGTGAGTCCCTGGCTCCAGAGGGAACAAACTTAAATTACAGAATCCAAAATAAACATTTTTACCCTTCATTACCCCAGCTACCTTCTGAGAAAGAAGACATAAACAAGCTTGGAAATCAGATAATTAAACTGACAGTTGCAGAACTGGAAGGGAAAAGAGGAGGCGCTCCTGTGGGGGAGCAGAACGTGGGAGTTGAAGCAGAGCTTAATGATTCATCAGAGGCAGAGTTCCCACTTTCCAGCCCTGATCCATCTGACCCCACAGATCCCTCAAACTCTGAGAATGAACGAACAGGTGAAACTGAGGCCCTGAAAGACAGTGACAAAACCTTAGAGAGAGATTGTGAAATTGCAAATGAAAGAGGGGATCAAAATTGCAGCACTGTGGATGTGGTGTGTACTGAGGACGCTGGAAGGCATGGAGGGCTCAGTGTTAAAACTGCAGACACAAATAACAGCTTTGAGGAGCTCTCTGAATCTGAAAACAAGAAACCATCTGATGCTGCTGAAAACCGTGAATATTTGGATAACAGTTTGGCTTAAGGTATGAAATCCAGGCCCTCAAGCATCTCACTGTAATCCTTGTGCAGTGTCTGTGCTGTTGCAGATATGATCAGTAAAATATTATGCTGTAGGGTTGATTATTTTGTACTGAACTGTTAGTAATTCTTTAAAAAAGATGTTTTTCTGTTAGTTCTGGCTGTAGTGTACCAAAACTGTAAATTATGTAAGGGAAAGAACTCGTGATGAGGTTTAGTCATGCTGATTTTTTGTAATCATCTGAAGTTTCTATATAGACTGATGTAATTTACATTAGTGTACCAAACAGGCCAGTGATAATGATTTATCTTGTTATCACTAGGCTCCTGAAACATGTATGGTCCTAGTGCTGGACTGTATTTTAATGTTGAGAAATGTCTCTCAAGGATGAAAAATTTAGAGTGATAACTTGAGAAGCATCTTAAGGCTGTGAGCTTTTGCTTCTTTTTCAGACTGTGTTCTGTTTCTCTTTACATATGGTAACTGTCAGTACATCCTTAGAGTAAGATCACTTCCCTTACAGGAAGTTTGTGAAAACCATCCCTGCATATATGTATATAGTTCTCTCATTACAAATCTTCATACCTTTGTATTTTGTCTACTGTACAAATTTTTCCCTTTCCTCTCCCAGCTCATCTCATGAAAATGAAGCAAGTTATTTCACCAGATACTGAGAGCCCAGTTTAATGAAGCTCTGGAGGAAACATCATCAGAGAAGCCAGAAGTCTTACTGTGAGAAACAGCAATGCTGTTCTAAAGCAAAGAAAACATCAAGAGGAGAACCAGTGACGTCCTGTCCAGCTACTTGGCTGTCAGTTTCTGGAATTGCATTCCTCTACTTACAGGAGCTGGAAGGGGCCCTTGGGCTTAGTTAATGGGTGATAGGTTTCAGCCTACTCTATCTGTGCTCTCCTTTCTAAAGGAATTTTATGTCTTTTTTATTTTCTTATTCCTTGGAATTAAGGGTCTCTTCCTTTCCTCCTCATTTCACCAGTCTGTGGTATGATGGAAGGATTATTTGCATTGTTGCCACTTTTTTAAACAACTTCTCTTGAAGAGGTTTAGTCATAGAAAAACATTCCTATAATAACTGGGGGAAAGGGAGCTGCTGTGTCATTCCCTAACTTGGTCCTGATGCTGGAGCTGTGCCACTCTGCTTCTAGGAAGGCAGCAACGAGGGAATACTTAAGGTTGAAGTTAGCAGCTGTTGAGGAAGGGGAGGCAGGTCTTTCCTCTCCTGTTTGTAGCATAAGGAATAGTCTTGCAGCTGTGGAGCTTCTATGGGCCAGCAGTCATCAAGGCAATTTTTCTGCAGGCTTGGGACCTAATTGTCTGTACATGTTCATTTCTCACTCCTAGAACTTGAAACCAATCAGAGAAAATTAAAGCAAATTTAATAAAATACTACTAATAAAAAGGAGAATCCCTCCCAGATTGAGTACTTCTTTGACAAATAACTGCCAGCTGCAAGTTTTTACAGCCCACTTGTCAGCTACTGAATAAAGAGAGTTTATATTGGCAGTACTGACAAACTCTTCTGTATGTGTAAGATGAGCTAGCAGGTGCTGCCATAATCAAGGTGTCAGAGCCCATGAATGGTTTGTATTCAGCAGAAGAAAGGCTGTATGTAAATTATTCCATATAAATACAAGGAGTGATGGTTGGAAGGTGAAAAATGCGGCTTGTCTCTGTTCTTATGTGTTTTCCCTAGCAGGTGCATTTGTGTAACCCTTTCAGTGTCTGTCTGCAGGATATAAAGCCATACTTAACATTGCTCCTCAAATGATTTGCACTTTGTCTTTAAGGGTAATTGGACAGCATAACATTCCACTGATGTCAAGCAGCAGTCCTTAGGAACAAAAGTTATATAAATAGTTAAGGGTATTAGGGACATGAAGCAGTAAAAAGTTTTTATTTTGTTATCTTGCTCACCATTAAAATTCCTCGTTACCTGTAAAAAAACCAAGAGTTTAAGTGTTTGAAAAGTGTTAAGCTGTTCCCAGTAACTGTAACTGACTGCATTACTGACTCATTTTTGTGACAGTCAGAAGAAAAATAGCTGTAGAAACTAAAATCTCCAGGAGAATGTGGAGGATTTTTTTTCCTCTAATGCCTGAATGTCACATGAAGTAGCATTTTGTTTGAGATGTATTTTTTCCATCTTTCACAGAGTGATCCTGCACAGAGCTAAATATCAATGCAGTCAGAACTGAGGCAAGCAAGTAAGAAGGTCAAGATTTCATGTGTTGAGCTCAGAAATGTTGAGGGTCTTTTCCCGTATTTCCCTGTCCTGTGTCTTTCCTGATGCAGAGATGTGAGAATGAGCATTTTGCTCACAGTCCCTTAACAGTCCCACTTAATGCTATTAATTAATGAAGAGTTTGCTGAAAGGTTGATGCAGTGCTGGATCAACAGCTTTTGACTGCCTCATTTGCTGATTCTTTTCAGTATCTTTTCTGTGAGATCATACTGATGTACAGCCCAACAATTAGGGCCTCTTGGTAATTGTCCTCACACCATTCTCCCTCTTACATACCATTTTCAAATCTTTGCAATCGCTAAGTTCCAGTAAGATACATAGATCTCTGAAAACCTCATTTCCAGTGTGATGCCACTGCTGCAATATTGGCCCTCTCCTTTCTCTTCTAGCAAATGTGTATTCTAGCTACATTTTTAGCTTTCCCCCAGGAACACAAGACTTCAAAGCATGGAGGCTTGTAAAAGTAAGACATTGCTGCACTAGGTGATAAGTAATTAAATATTCTTGTCACTATCTTCCTTGGATATTGCTTTAATTGATATCGTTGTGCTAATACAGCAATGATTTTTTTTCCCCCAGTAAATTTAACTAGTGGTTTTTTGTGGACTCAGCTCTATCTTAGATTTGGAGAGGTGGTTTTGGTTTTTTGTTTTGTTTCTTAAGACGTATGTTCCCTTTTTTCTATTGCTTTAGAAGTGCAGAAGTCACAACCAGACATGTAAGCCTTTTTGGTGTTGGGCTTTGGGGAAGCAAACTGGGAAGGGTATTTGGTGGCAGGAGTATGGAGAAGCTGCATTTCACAAACTGATTTTAAGGAGGTTGTCGTACCTAAAGATGAAGTCATGCATTATCTGTAAGAAGGATTTCATTTGAAAGTATGATGATGTGGTTATTGGAAAAATAATGTTCACTGAATTTGTAAAATAAGTGTGTGAAAAGGACAGATTAAGAAGCATCTTTTAGAATGCTGCTTCTTTTCTAAGTGAGACTATTTTTAAGCATATGGGAATTTGTATAATAAAGACAGTGGAATTTCTTTAATCCCTATGAGCTCAGGAATGTATTTCAAAATCTTAACTGAGATTAAACTGAAAATCTGCTACATTTCTAAAAGACAGCATTTTGTTTATAAGCTTCTGTTTTGTAGTTTGCTTTCTAAATTATGCAGTTTAATTTATTTGCAAACCAGTCTTTTGTTGCTGCCTGGATTAACAGCACAACGTGGTTAAACTCCATTAATAAATTTTGTCATCTTTAATGAAAACATTTCCTGATATACTTGTTCTACCTGCTTGATTCCTTTTCTCTTAGTATTAGATGAATGATAGCCATGGGGTGGTGTTTTAATATTCTGAGTTGTGTTAAATTTAAAAAGTAAAGCCTTATTAAGTGAGAGTTGTAAGTCTGAAAATTATCTTACTTAAATCTTTTCACTCACTTCTCCCAGACCAAACTGACTTTGTTCCTACAGTTTTGTATGAAGTAACACACTCAGTATTTTTTTGCTTTGAAAACTCTGATCTGCTAACTTTATCATCGTCTAAGCAGCATTACAACTTTTGTATATAACCTTGTTACTGACAGGCATAGACTAGAGACTTATACAAATAAAATAACATACTGGATCTGAAGTTCAACATAGAAATTTCTGTACTTTCCCTTATTTCTAGGGGAAATCCACTACCAAGGTCTTGCAACACAACACCCAACACTGTTAACAGCTTAGAGACCTTTCTGCTTTTCAAGTTGGCACCTAACTACAGGATAGTGTCTAATGAGAGGCACATTCTTACTTTTTTGCTTTAGTATTTAATGATCCCTTAAAAGACCCTTGCAGTGCAGATTCTTTAGCCCGTGCACCCTATCCACCTGCTCTCTTGCTTACATGCATTCAACTCCCCAACTGCATAAAAGGAATCTTTCTCCTTCAAGGAAACACTCACAAAGTTGAATTGATGCTGGTTTTATTGATGGGCTTACATAAAGGAAGCTCTACAAAAGTGATATGCATTTCATAGAGGAGCAAGCACACGGGAATCCTTTAGCCATATGTTTTACTGGGCAACAGAACAGCCTGAGTTACTTTGTTCTGCCCAGGCTGTAGCTGGCATCTTGGACTTCACCTAAGCCTGGTTGTACATTCTTTTGTTGAGCCCTCTCTTCTTCTTGTCTGTAACCTCAGGCAGTTTCTCTTCCCACAAGTTCTTGTTGCTTATCCCAATCACACAGCAAGCCAGACGTTTCCCAGCATTTCCATTTTCCAAACTGGCCTTATTATTGCCCTTGCCCATGTCATCTTCCTGCTCATGGATCACAACAGATCTGCCCATGATGGAATGTGGACCAAAGACTGTGGCAAAGAGGTTTGTTTTGTATTTTCTGATTTTGCCTTCTTTAGGAAGAAAGTTGCCAAAATCTCCTGGGTGACGAGGGTGATTCACTCTGAAAGGGTTATAGTGCCCCCCTGTAGAATCACAGCCATTGCTGAGGTCTCCAAGCTCGTGGATGTGTATAGCTCTGCTAGACTGATTGTTATCCAATGGAAACCCATCCAAGTAAAAAATGGCTTCCAGTTTTCCATATGAGTAACACTGCCTGAATAAGACTTGTCCAGTCACTTGTGGCTTGTCAGCATCTATGTTGGAGCTGGGTTTCATTTCACAGGTGGTGTAAATCACCCCATCAGTCTCGTTACCACCTGTTACTGGGTAGAGCAAATTCTGCCAGAGGTCGTTCACTTGTTTCTGTATTTCATGCAATGACTCCTGGCGTGGGTCAGTTTCCTTGTCTGTCATGACACCAGAGGCAGACAGGGCGAGCCCAGTGACCAGAGAAATAATCAGAAACATCTCAGCAATTTCGAGCCTGCAAAAGATACAGGAAGGTACAAAGAATTCAAGGCGTTTTGCAGCAGTATGGCTGGAGAGAAGGACACACACAGCTGGTGGGGAGCTGAGTCCAACAGCTGGAACGTGGTCCCGGTGGACTGCTGCTTGCTAAACCTCTCTGATGAACTGAAACTCAGTCAGAATGCATATGTGTATTTAAACACATACAACTGGCACTCGTGACTAAAAGAAATTCTAGGGATTATATATATTTAAATTAGATCTTGATCTCAAAAACTGCCTCTGTTTCCCTGCACAAAGAAAGCAAGCCAAAATGTTTTTAAATCTATTTCTAAGTTTCTATTTTTGTATTGCAGAAAAGCAGGCTTTTCTACTTCCACAAATTCCAACAAAACAGTTTCCCAGGAGTTTTTTCTTAGTCCATCTACTTAACCACTAGTTATACATTACAAACAAAAAGTAAAAATCCAACAAGCTGATTACCTTGCAGAACCCCTCAGTAGTAGCTCTTCGCCTCTGCTCCCCTAAACCAAGATGTGATCAGACAGAAGGCCAGAGGTGCTTGCAGGTGATGCTTATAGAAACTGCGTGTTTGTGTAGAAATTAGGTAACGCTGGCTCAGGGGAGGCGGGAGAACTGTGGGAGGGGAGGGAGGCGGGGACGGAGGGAAGAAGGAAGGGAGGGGAGAAAGTTCTAGGCATTTTTGTTTTGGG
Source organism: Trochalopteron elliotii (assembly GCA_024734555.1). Lineage (NCBI taxonomy): Eukaryota > Metazoa > Chordata > Aves > Passeriformes > Leiothrichidae > Trochalopteron > Trochalopteron elliotii. The sequence continues at coordinate 172,704 of JANPWX010000413.1, forward strand.
CAGGGTGAGTACTTTATCCTTTCCTGATGAGTTTGTTAGTCTGGCTGTCGGTCCTCACCGGCATTTCCAAAAAAAAAAAAAGCCACGAAACTTTGACATTAATCTGCCTTTTGGTGACTTCATGCACTCCCCTAAAACAAGTGACCTTCAGCAGCCAGGGAGGGGAGAGGAAGGAGCTTTATTAAGGGAGAATTTGGCACTTGTGTGCTGGTTGTCTGGACCTAACTTGCATTTTTATTTCTTCATTAATCAAAATGGAAACTGGTGCTCAAGCAACATAACGTATGAGGATGTGAGGATGTATACAAAAGTTTTTGTGGGTTTAGAAACAGTTAAAACTGTAATCGTTGAGGTACATGTCAATGATGCCTCTCTGAAGTTTTAGGGTTAGTTAACATCTGCTCTGCTGCTTTGCTTGCCAAGATACTTGCTCTACTGCAGCCCTTCTGCTTTTTTTTTTTCTTTTTTTTTTTTTTTTAACTAGCAATGATTTCTTTCCTAAGAGAGAAGTAAGCGCTACTGAGGCAGTGCGACATCAGAAATTCCTCAGAAGCTGGCTGGAGCATGGAGAGTTCACATGTGTTTCATCATCCCATGAACTGAGAAATGCTCTTCTCTCAGGGGCATTGCCCTGCCCACAGCACTTCCCACTGATGTAGCTGAAATGTGGATTTGTCTGTCACAAGATCAATTTAACAGGACGAGATTTCTGTGGAGAGAAAAGAGTAGCTCTTATTACTCTGGAACAATTCTCAATGCAAGAAAATTGCAAAGAAAATCCCTTTTCCCAGTTCACGTCTTCTGTCAGCTGGGTAAGGAATGGGACTGTCAGCTTCTGCAATGGTAAAATTGTGTGTGTTGATCTTACCAGCATCATATACTACATCAGGTCCAAGATGCTCAGTTATGTGAGAGAGACAATTTTTTTTCTTTATGTATGAGGGAGAGCAGAGCTAAAAGAATGTCAACTACTCGGATCATTAGCCAGGGAAATACAGAATTAACTACATTTTTGAATATCGGGATATTGAATGTTTTGCTTTAGCTCTGGGCTTCAGTTCCTAATCTGTGAAACAGGACAACTGGTATTTCTTCAGGGTATTTACAAGTTTTTCACATCACTGTGCTCCTGGGCAGCATGCAGTGTTCAGTGGGAGCTGAATTCTCAGAGAAGCTGAGCATCAGGATTGTCCATCACCCCAAGCCTGATGCAGCTCCTTTGCAGCTCTTCCCAACTTCATTCACTGGCAGTCTCTGAGCTGGGAAAAGCCATTGAAGTGTAATAATACTATGAAATTGCCTGGGTTTAAAGCATTTGTAAGTTTTATAATCAAGTTTTATAAAGGGACACAAAAAATGTTCAGCTAAGACTAGCCAAATGCAAAGGTTCAAGTTTGTAAAATACAGGAAGCAAACATCCAGTCTAGGTACTATTAGAAAAATTGCTTCTTAGCAGTCTAAACCATTTTTGAGGGGTCACAACAAAAAGAAGGAAGAAAGGGGCATCATTCATTGTTTACTCTTTGAGTCACACAGTAGTGAACTGCAATTGAGTTTAATACTTTTACAAGGAAATTCCTGAGCCAGCAGTCAGTACTCCAAGAAATGAATTGTAAAGCTTTAATTGAATTATAAGGCATTTTGAAATATGTACTAGGGACAGAATTTTAGCTGGCTTAAATACAGCAATGTTTCTGACTTCAGTGGCATTTGTGCTATCTACACCAGCTGGGATTCTGTCCCTGGAAAAACCCTACTTGCTGCTCTTTTTTGATGTACTGCACATGAGGGAGGGAAGCAGAAATGCAGAAGGTGTAAAGGAGATGATCAAAGGGACAGAAAGGACTGCAGCAAAGTGAAATGATGTATTTGTAGTGCTCTGCACTTCGGAGAATGAAAAGGAAATAGTAGCTGTGGGCCGCTGTCAGAAAGATGTATTTTAAAAAGAAGAAGGGCTGATAACTACAAGGAATGCAATTGCCAGGGTGATTTGGAATTAATTTTGAGTCTGAAAGGTGGTCACTAAGTATTAACCAGGTGTATCATTAAAGTCTGTTGTTACCCACTGCCTGTGTTTTAATTTTCTGGTTACAAAGAGGTTCGAATAATGGGCTTGACAGCCTTTAAAGCAGACAGCAGTTACCAGGAAGAAAGCCCACAGTGACCTGACTATGCACTTGTGTTACAATCACTGCTCTAAAAAAATTGACCTCTGCTTTTGTTCCAGTTCTATGAGATCTTTTGTATCCTGAGTTTCAAGCAATGTCCTAAAATTTCCTGGGCTACACAAGACAGACTAATCAATACAACTTCTGCAAGGCTCTCTAGACGGCATAGGAAGAATTTTGTTTTACAGTGAGCTTTATACAAGACTCTGCTCACGAGCCCAGTCCATGCTGTGACCTTCAGGGTTGGCTGGTTGGTGGGCTTGTCTTGCAATGACACCATTCCTACTGCATTACTCTGCTGTTTGACTTAATGTTGTTTGATTTGTCCAGCACAGAGTTAAACACGATGAGGAGAGCTCTGCATAGGAGAGAATCCCTTTTTAGCAAGCTGTAGCCTTTTTGTGTCTCCAGCAGATGGATCTGCTCTCAGTGGCTTGTTGATAGAACGGTTCTCCATAAAAACAACACCCAGAGAAGGAAACTTTTCTGGTTTTGGGAGTGAGTGATGGAGCTGACTGCTTTTCTCCACATGTGGCAGAGGATGGAGCAGCTGAAAGAAAGGGGGCATTTGTAGTCTGAGGGAAACAGTCAAGATCCTTGGGCACCTGATCTGTTTCTTTGGTTTTGGGCACTTTCTGCCATTTCTGAGGAAGTTATGCCAGTGGGTCATCAGGCAGCAGCAGGAGCATGCAACACTTGTTGGTGTGTGGAGTTAGAGACTGCAAGGCAGCAAAACCTCCACGAATTGAATTTGGAGAGGTATCCTTTGTGCTGTGTGCCCCAGCCCTGTGTGACATCTGGCACATGCCGGTACCTGTGCAAGGGTCTGCAGCCAAAGCCTGCAGTGTTGGCTTTCATGTGGAGCACGGAGGGCAGTGCAGCTGGGGAGGGCAGGACAGAGAAAGCAGCAGTGCAGCCGGGGTGGCCAGGACATGGAAAGGAGCAGTGCAGCCAGGAAGGGCATGACACGAAAAGCAGCAATGCAGCCAGGGTGGCCGTGAAGGCACCCTGGCTTTGGCTGTTCACTGCCTGTCGTGTTGTCTGACACGTGAACCTCTTGTGGAGCTCTGGTGCTTCCGAGGGGAAGCTCTGCCCTGGGCTGAGTTGTTTTAGCCTTTTCACCTGTGTGGGGAAGACAGGGCTGGCACTGGGCTGTGGGCAGCACCACATCCTGCAGGCATTATGATGGAGCAACTGGTTTGCAATTCTTATGGAGAAAAAAAATAAAAGAAAATGAAACATTTTGCTGTAGCAAATGGAAAATCTGTTGCTGGTCATGACTTATTCTTCCTGTTTAATCCTGTTCCTTGACTTGGTATTTCTATTTAAAGAAATAAAAATATTTACTGCCTGAGATAAGCATCCATTTGTAATATTCTTACAAAAGAGCTATAAGCATTTCCAACTTTTCAGGGCATTACCCATAACAAAACTCAAATAAATAAACAAAAGGGAAATAGCACTGTTCTCTCTGGGGAATAATTTCTCTTGCAAATAGAAGCTCATGCAACTGTCAAACTACTCTGCGTCAGCCAATTTGAAAAATTCTTGAAATTCTTCCTCTTTAATAGCTTGTGAAGAAATCATTTTATGAGAGTGAGGGAGAGATGATCTGTAAGTAAGCTTTCAGAAAAAGCTGCATTCAGAAACTCATTCTAAGTCTGTCAACCTAATTTAACAGAATTTCATCTTCACATGTGAATATAAAATATAAATATGTAATGTAAAAAGTAGGCATGGAGCCCAGCTATTAGATAATTTAGGTTATTATTTGTGTTTGCATTTATTCCCTGATCTTTTTATAAAATGTTTATCCTTTCCTCTTTGTAGCATTAATCTGATGAGGGGTTTGCTGTTTGAGATGACACAAGAAATGAACACAAGACTTTTTTCAAGCTCAGTGCCCAATGGCCACAAATGGAAATATCGTGGGGTTTTTTAATTTCAAAGTGCCCATTGCAGACGTTGTGCATATTTGCACAACTTCAGCCTGTGCATAGCTTCAAGTTGCAGCTCAGGAGCCATAGGAGTGCTGAACCATCAGCAATGGTTACCTACAAATAACTAAATACAAATCGATTTCTCTTTTTATGACACTTAATAGCAGCTGTCTCAATAGTCTAATGATCATCACAGATTAACTGAGCATGATTTTCAGATATTTCTATCCTTAGAGTACAGAAAAGACACAGGCATTGTAACAGGCCACACTTACCCTCTGTTTGTGTGTGTCATCACCCCTTGGTTTGTATCTGTGCTATGGTCTGAAAGGGATTTAGAGACACCAAACCTTACCAGTCAAGACTTAGTAAATCAAGACTTAGGCTTCTCTATCCTGTTTTTAAAACTCATCATTCCTGAAGAATCTGCCATCAGCTGTGGCTTGACTGTCCTTTCTCTTACAGGTTTTCCAGCTCTGTAGCCTGGTTGCCACTGCAGATTGGAACCACTGGTTTGATTGTACCCATTACAGACATGGGGGACAAATTATTCTCTTCTTTGCAACAGCCTCAGTCAGACTCGAGAGTTTAACTCTGTACCGATGGCTTTCATCTTTCAGCTAAACATTTCCCATTCTTTTAAGCTTTCCTCCTAAATTTTGTAGGCTCCTGTATTAAGTAGATCACCTTTTCCTATGGACTGTGCAACTTTTCCTGGAAGAGAAGTCATAAACACCCCAGTGTGCCAGACAAACACTACCACCATGCCAGACAAGAACTACGAGCATGCTTGTCATGCAGAGTATATTATTCTCTACATCCTAATGTGATCTTTGCCTGCAGAACTGCTGCTTATGCAATTATTTTCATTTTATATTTCAGTAGCTGCTATTTCTGCCATGTATGGGATTTTACAATTGTCTTAATAGAGTTACCTCCTTTATTTTTATTTTCCCTACCTCTTATTTCTCCAGCTTGTCACGAACATTTTGAATTCTAATCTTTCCTCACAGTGTATTTACAGCTCCTCCAGATTGGTGTCAGGTGTGAATTTGATCAGTTTACTTTTTGTTCTGTCATTCATGTCATTAACAGGAGGGCTGAATAAAGCTGAATGAATAAACTTCTGCACCCAAGGTCCTCTCTGTTAGGAACTGACTGGTTTCCAAACTGTTACAGATTTCCCACCATCTCCATACCTGCTTTATAGGAGTGTGATCAAGACTGGTATTTTCCCCAGCTTGTGTGTAAGAATGTCATGTGAAATAGTAGCTAAGATATTGAGCAAAGTTTGTTCAGATAATCACCTACTTCTTCTCTATATGCAAGACTGATTATTCTGCTGTAGAAAGGAAGCAGAAAGTTCCTGATGTCTTATATCCATTTCCCTTGCTGACATTCTGTCCGTTCCCTTTCAGTTGAATGCAAGAAGTTTGTCTCTTAAAGAGGTTTTCTGTGGCTGTGGCTCCTGGATTAAGCCACACTTGTCATTACAGAGTTTTCGGACCTCATAGGAACCAAAATCATTTAGTGGCCCTATCTCAAACAATCTTCATCATTATTATTACCCTGGGAGAAGCAAAATGTCTTTTAAGAACTGCCTGGCAATAAGTGGTGTCTGAAACTTTAAGCATACAAAAACTAACAGAAACTATCAAAAAGCCACCATTTAAGTGCACATTCCCACACTGCTTTCTCTCTTCTGCCAAAAGAGCCAATAGAAGCAAGGATTAGGTTAATTCATGCTAGCTAGACTAAATAAATTTCCAGATGTTCCCATTTTTGACCCTCTTATTTCTTGCAAGCAGCACCTATTTGTGAAAGTCTCCCAGTTCACCCATGTTCCCCACCACTTCATTACAATTGCCAGTACTGAAGGCACTCCTTGCCAAAACCAGGAAAGTTAAATTTATTCTTAAATCTGCATTTAAATGTAGAATCATAGGTGTTTGTCAAGTCACTAAATAAAGTGAAATACCTTGCTGCTTTATTTACAAATTCAGGAGGATCTTGGTGCTCCCATGCCCCATATCAGAGACCCCATTAGTGCTTAAATCCTTGGTGGCACCTGCAGGCACTGTGGGATGTGCTCTGCACTAGAGCTCAGCAGAAGCTGAGGGCAATTGTGTTCCAGGAGGACAAAAGCCCACCTGGCTTTAATTTCAGGAGCAGCTCCTGCTCTGGTGAGAGCCCAGCAAAGGGCATTGTGTGCCTTTTGGAACAGCCCCGGGCTCTTGCTGGAGTCAACACTCAGCAGCATCCATGAGGATCCTCATCCTTGAACACAGTGAGGTGCAGCAAAGCCCTTGAACTCCTGGAGATTTTCTCAGAGCAGTTATTTCACCTCAGATGATGTGGTATGCTACTATAGAATAAAATAATAAAAAAAGGTATGGCTTATCTATGTTGGATACCCACCTCCACTGAAAATTGTGTGTAGTTCAGGATCCGAGCCTCTGAGTACTTTTCAAAGCAGTTTGTTGTAAAATCTTTGAATTTGTATCTTTCAGAACAGCAGAAATTATACAATTTGAAAAATGCAACCTTTTGCAGAGTAAAAATAGTTTTTATGTTAAAGTGGCTCCCCACTCTTTTAGCCATATTTATCCCAGTGGTTGACTTTTGTAGGAATAACTGAAACCCTGAGAGACTGATGAAGTTTAACAATGTGTGTTCATCATACCCAATTTTGTTCTCTCGATGAAAACACAGACTCCTAAATCCTCTTTACACTCTGAAATTTCAGAGGTTCCAGCCCTCATCTGACCTCAACACCTCTTAGTTTTGTGCAGCTTTTGTAAGCTTGTGCACATGTTTAAGTTCTCCTGTGGCAAATGGTTTTGGAGATCAGATGTTCTGGATTAAGAACACAACCAGTTTTTGCCTTGTTTAAAATCATTTTGACGTTTTAGTGGAAGTCATTAAGATTGTTTTGTACTCTCAAATGGGCCACAGTATGAGTGAGCCATTTTTAGGAAAATTACATAAAAAGATTTGAATTGCTAAATTACTCACCTTGAGAATGTTAACACAAATATTTTGAAAACTCTGAAGGTTTTATCCCAGGTAAATATTTGCACCTGAATTCATCCCCTGGGAAGATTAATTTGCAAATAAATAAAAGATTAAAGTCAGGGGCCATTCTGAGTAAAAGCATGTAGGAATAGTCACTTCTAGCTGAAGATGCTCCTAGTATTGTTCATATTTACCTTCTTTTTTTTTTTTTTTTTTTCCTTCTTTTAACTGTGGAGTGGAACAAAAACCTCCCCAAATGGTGCCAGGTTTAAGGATCTCCACAGAGGTGCAGCATGATTCTCTGGGTTCTGATTTCCAACCAGGAGAATCTCACTAGTTCCAGCCCAGCAGCACAAGGGATTCGAGCATCTCTGAAACTGGATGTTTGGCTCTAGAAAAACAGAGGATAGATAGGAGGTAAACACATGAAGGCACTCTGTTTTTATCAGCTCCAATGTCTGCATTAATAGGCAAGACTGAGAATGCCACCTGCTTACAGAAGGGCTTTCAACTCATAGGGCACGGAGTTCCTAATAGTATTCCATTAGATATAATGAGGTACGCTGGTGCAGATTTCCCCCCTGAAGTCTGCACGCATTTGTACAAAATAAGGCTCCTGCTGGGGTGTTTTATGAATGTGGAGTCTTTCAGTTCCAGTTAAATAGGATAACCAGCTGTTTTCCAGGGCACATGAAGAAATCCTTGGATTGGTTGTTGTTGCTACACTCAGTATTAGCATGCCTGCAAAAAAAAAAGAATAAAAACACAGAAATATTTTACTGTAACCTTCTCGAAGGGAAGGCAATTCTTTGAATGCATCAGAAAATGTTCTAATAGGTGCAGGGGGAAAGAAAGGATAAAAATCCATTTTCTTTGTCCCTTGATTTTGTTACAAACCTTCTTTCCATCTTCAGCTTCCAGGTCTCCCTCCCATAAGTTGTCATCTGTGTTGTCACTTTATTCCTCAAACCTGCAGAAGTTATTAAATTTGAGGATTATAAGGTTACGTAGGATGTGGTAGAAGCCAGATATGGATTGGATGTTTTTATTAGAGGATTACCAAATTTTTTTAACAGGAGTACGCCTGAGTAATTCTACTGGAAGCTCTGCTGTGCTTGTTATGAAACATCTGATCCTGAAGCAGATACAGAGCTGCACTGTGGCAAGGCCCAGGTCTCTTACCATGCCAAGGACAGATCGTGTTCATGATGTGTAAAGCTGGATCAGTGCAAATGATATATAATGGTTTCACTGGAAAAAGTGTAACGGTCACGGCAGAGGTATCTCACCATAAAATCCCCAACATCCCAATGACTTGTTCACTTCAGAATCCTTTCCCACTGCTGGTACATGTTATAGGCAACAAAATAAAATCAATATATAAGGTGTTCAGTGTCTGTTTTAAATACAGTGAAAACATCTAGTGCTTTTTGTAGTTTTTTATAACTTGCATATTCCTAACATATGACACCAAGATCTTAAGCAAACTTGTTGCTCCTAAGGCATGAGATTATGATGACATTAACTCTGTAAATGTCACTATACTGAAGTATTTGTGAGTGAGGGGTTAACTCAAGCTAGTGAACATAAAGCAAAAAATCAGATGAGAATGTTGATGAAGAATAAATAAATAATCTGACCCTAGAGACACTATTTTCTCACAGTAATGAACTTGCCCAACTAAGGTCACCCAAAAGCTACTGCAGAGGAAATTTCTACTCTTCTTCCAAGAGGAAGGTGAGTCAGGAAATTTCCAGAAGCTACAAACAGTTTGCATAACAACTTGTACCCTGCTGTGGAGTGCACCCTGGTAGGAAGCTCACACTCACTCATGCAGCCATTTGCTCCCCTCCAACAGAAGGGCAGAAATAACTGGAAGGGCAAAAGCAAGAAAACTCACAGGAGGAGATAAAGACAGTTTAAATTGAGCTGGGAAATAGGGGCAGAGACAACCTGAAATGAAAAAGCAGTCACTGCTCATCAGCAGACCATTGCCCAGCACTGCCTGCAACAGCATTTTTGGCAAGGCTTTGGTCCCTCTGTTTATTGCTGAGCACGATGCCACAGGGTATGGAATATCCCTTGGGTCAGTATGGAATATCCCTTGGGTCAGTTGGGGTCAGGGGTGCTGGCTGTGTTCCCCCAGCTCCTTGTGCACCTCCCGCCTCCTTTTGCTTGTAGAGTGGGATGAGGCAGAAAAGACCTTAACTCTGTTGTAAGCCCTGCTGAGCAGTGGCTAAAACATCTTTGTGTTATCAACAGTGTTTTGGCCATAAATCCAAACAAAAGGACCATACAAGCTACTTTGAGGAAAATTAGCTCCATCTCCATTAGCCAGACCCAATAGTTCTGCAAGGCTGGATGCTGCCATAGCCCTGTACAGGGAGGAAAAAGAAAAAACAAGGATTTGAGTCACAGCTAATGTGGTTTGCAATTCCAAGAGAAAAGTGAAGAGTATTGAGAAAGGAATTTGTGTTGTACTTCCAGGTACACTTTTCCTTCTGCTACAGGGCTGAATTACTGCTGCTGTGATGATAAAGTCCACTTGATTTATATGAGCAGACTCCTAATCACTTAATAAACCACTCGAAAAGTTATTTGGTAGAGTGGAAAATTATTAACTGGCTGAAGATCCAGCAAGCAGCAGCTGTTTCATAGTAAAAATTTGACTGTGAGAACTGGCCCAAGAATGCCCATGGTCAGTGCCAGAAAAAATATTTTTTCTAGTTATAAAGTCATTCCCCACTTGGATCTACAAGGAGAGAGAAAAATCGGGTCCATGTATCTAATTTGAAATTGTAATTAGTAGCATAAATGAACATTTGCTGTTTATACTATATTTCTGTATTTCCTAGCTGTGAATTAGTCATAATCCTGTTCTGCTCTGAATCCCATCATCAGTTTGAGCTCTTCATAGACTCATAGAATAGCCTGTGTTGGAAGGGAGTCACAAGGATTGCTGAAGTCCAATTCATGGCCCTGCACAGGACACTCAAGAATCCCACCATGTGTCTGAAAGCATTGTCCAAATGCTTCTGGAGCCCTGTCAGACCTGGTGCTGTGATCACTTCAGTGGCAAGCCTGTTCCAGTGCCCAACCATCCTCAGGGTGAAGAACCTTTTCCTGATATCCAACCTAAACCTCCCGTGAGACAGCTATGAAGTCTACCCTGAGTGTGGCTATTCAGTTTATTAAAATCCACTTGTCTGTTTCTGCAGGAAGGATGAGTATCTTTTGCCTTGGCTATGGATATTTACTCATGGTTTTGACTTGATCTAAGATGGCACAGTAGGATTCTTGGAGTTTTTTTTGATTTAATGGGTAATTGTTAACGTCAAGATTGCTCTCACAATATCCAGCTGGGTGAGGATTTTAAAATCAGCTTTGGGAGAGTTCAACTAGAATTCCACTATGAAATTTAGATTTTAAGAAACTTCACATCAAAAGGTAAATCTCTCTACAAGGTAGAATAGAGCATGCACACTGTATGTAATCACATAGTTACATATTTCCTCATTATAGCCCTATAGTCTCATTTTTCAGACAGTAGAAAAGAATCTCTGTGTTCTGAACACTTCTGATGTGGTGTGACTGCATAGTTTGATAATTGCTGTATGTAGCTTCATCAAAGAATATTGTCACATCACAAAAGGAAATACGGTCCATAAGATTAAAAGACAGATTCAGATTCTGGAAGCATTTTAGTCTCTTTCTCTTGACACAGAATAAGGAGTCTGGCCTCCTCTTACCTCCAATTTGCCCTTCTTCAAAATGTTGATAATGATGACTCACTTTCTCATGGGGGTGCTTTGAAGCTTAGATGAAGTCTGAGTTGTTTCTGACACTGAGAAAATTGATGTCAGAAACTGCAATATTGAAATACTAATCTTTCAAGGCTAAGATAAATAATTGTCCCCAGATGAAAAGCTATTTTCTCTGCAAATTTTTGCCCTCTCTATAATATTCTTTGAGTTAGTAAAGTCCAAACTTAATACAGACAACAGAGGAGATAGTGGACACTGCTTGCTTAAGTAAACAGCAGCCAGAGCCCAAATTATTAGTAAATACCAAGGCTTCATTTAGGTTGAATAACGCTGCAATCCAACAAATAAATGAGCCATCAAGTTTGAATTTATGTAGCATACGAAACACATTAAAGCCATCTGACCATGACAAAGGGCTTTTCTGCTGTGAATAATGAGGCCAACACATTAGAATATCCTTTAGATGAGACATTAAACCCAAGGTCCTTTCTGTTTGTCTTTGGTGGCTCTTCAGGTGGAAGTTAAAGACTCCATGGCATTTCACTAAAACCATAGAAAATCTCTGGCCCCCAGTGGTATTGCTTTCCTGGTAAAGAAATAAATTAAATGTAAAAATTAGAATAGCCAAGGCTGTGTGTGAGTTGAATATCATCAAGGAAAATACCAATTTTCCTCTTCATGGGGGCAGTGAAGAAAGTTTTCTTCTTTCATGGGGAGGAAGGGAAGTGTGCCTGGTATAAATATAGATCTTTAAAAGTCCTTTGGGATTTTGGGAGTGTAAAGCACAGAAGAATGGTTTATACTCATCACTAAAAAAAACTGTGATAAAGGAGAACAAATTCAAGTCATATATGATATGTTTGCATGTGTCTGTGCTTACATAACTAGACATGCACTTTTACATGTGTAATTTCCAAGAAGTGGCTTGGAGACAAACAGAAAATATGCCAGGAAAAATTCTTCACCTCAGCCTGTACACGTATGGTTCACTTTAGGAAATGAATCCATCTCAATTTTCAGCTTCTTTTGTGCAATACCAATGATTTTGTATCACTTGAGATAATTTTGCTGTGCTTTTAGTCTGAGTCTCAGTGAATGTTTATCTACTTAGTGAAAACCAGGCTCTTGTTCCCTGAGCCTGCACCTTAGTTGTGTAGTTTCACACCAGTTTCTGCACATTAGACACTCATGAGTAAGACACACAAGAAGTCATGTGAAAGGTAAATTTCAGACTCCTCTCACAAATGCAGATGTACTATTTTATTGTTATCAAGCTGACTGGATTCACCCATTTGAATTGAAAAGAATTACAGAGAGAACAATCCTCTTGAAAGAAATACAAGAATTCGGTTAAAAATGAACCCCCTTAGCAGCAAAGATAATAAAGCCTTTCATGAAGAACTGACTGATGAATCTGGGCATCATTCAATATTCTGAATAATGAGCCACTTCTTCTATCTTGCTGAGAAACATATGGGATGTGAGGAAACCAGCTATAAACCCAGCCATGTCTGTCCCATCCGGCATCCTCTCTGCTGGAGGCAGGGACGTGCTGCCTTGTGAGGAAAGATGGTTTAAGGGAAACCTTGGTATTCAGTAAAAGCAAGCTCAGTCTTTGTGAGTCTTACGTGGCTTGAAGCCCCTGTTTTATCAACAGGAATGCCACAGAGAGCTGTGGTACTTGTCCAACAGGGATTAATGCTGGCTGGTTTAAGGAATCCATAGTGTTTCCCATTTTTAGTGTGTATCTACTTGAAACTTCTGACACAATAGAAATGTCCCACAGGTTGTACTTTACAGGAGAAGACAGTGGTAAGAGGAGAGCAATGTAAATATCTAACAATGACACTTCTTCACATCGATTTCATTGACTTTCATTTCCTTCATCCCCACATTAGAGATAGGAGGTCTTGTAGTGAGGACTGAAAGCACATGCTGCCTTTTCTGACCAGTCTGACATAGAGGGATACATGTACTCTATGAATATATCAAATGGACTTTTAAGCCATGCTATTTCTTTCATGACAATAATTAAAGATGCCATTTTAATCTAAGGGGCCAGATCCAGCCTGTGCTTTGTGATGGCCACTTTACACAAGGTAACTACAAATCTTGTAAGTAGCTTGTGTGATGTTCGAAGCAACAAGTGGAGATTTCTTTTTTTGAGGATTTCTTCTAGACTTAGATGAACACAGAAAAGAATTTGTCTCTTCAAATATAGCTCACTAACTTCTAAAAAGAATTATTTCAGTGAGCTGAAAATTTTGTCTAGCCTTCCATTTTGTCTGATTTGATGTGATTATGGACCCTTCCAGGCATTATCTATAGAGCTTTACTCTATACCTTAAAATATTTAATATTTTCAACATGCAGTATTCAACTTAAAAGGTTTATTTTAAAAGTTACTGATTCCTAGCCTTCCTCTTCTTTGTCTCTTTAACTGCTGTCCAAAAAATTGGAGGCAGGGTACTCCCAACATAGGGTCTGTGATATATGAGTGGATTGTTTGGACTCCATTCAGAGGACGGTGGTGATAGACATCTGCCCAAAAAGCAATTAACTGTAATGTATTTAGAGACAAAATAATTCAGTGGTGATTTGCCACCTCCAGAAAGGGTTTGTCTTAGAAACAGTGTTGTTATTTGTTGTGGATTTTTTTCAGACGTTTTACTCCCTATTTTTAAGAATTAAGAGAAAGAAAAGTCGCAAATAATTTTACCATATAACACAGATAACAATATGTAGAAGTAATTAATAGGGACATTGGAAGGGAAAACAGGGTCGCACCATTAGCCCCTAATAAAATGCATCAGAGTTGATGAATTATTTTAATGGGACAGAATGACAAAAAAGGGACTGTTTCACCTAAGCAGGGACAGCTGGTCCCTCTGACAAGGATACATTGCTGTCTTGTGGAGTCTGCCAGCCAGCAAGGCTGAAATAATAGCACTGAGAGAGGTGTGAATGCTCCTCGTTCACCTAATTGAGAGGTAATATGAAGTCTAATTATGAACACTTGGTATTAACTGCTTCGTGTCTGAAGGCAGACAGCAGATCATCTGCCCTCCATCATGTCCAGGGAAGGTCTGCTTTGATTTTACAGATGGTTGCGCACCCCGATGCCTCCATGCCAGCTGTGCCAAACAACATCCAGCTAACAACTGTCCCTAACAGAGGGTTTTGATCCCTATTTTTGTTCCTAGGCAATGGGAGCTTGGGATAAAATTTCCATCTGGGGACCAAACCGCGCGTTTCTCAAAAGCAGAACTGCTCCCTTACCACAGCTGTGGGGGGCCTTAGCAGGCTGTACCTGCACAGGAGATTTCTTTCCCTGCACAGAAATCTGCCCTTGCTGCAAAGCCCGTGGTGCAGGGCAGCCCTGGGAGTGTGGTTCATCCTGCTGCCCTCCCACTGCTGCCAGGGACAGCCACCCGCTGGGGGCTGGAGGTGCAGGCACAGACCGCGATGGCTGAACCATCTGCCAGGATTCAAAGCGTGACAGGTGCGATTACAGGATTTAGGTGACTAATTGCAGAATTTACTTTCATACAATGTGTTTGTGTGAGGGGGAGAGAGGTGGATTAACTTAACTGACAGACATTTTTCCAGTTATTTGAAAAGTGGTTGTGAAATGGCTATTTTATCTTGCATCTCACCTGCTTCTGAGAACAAAAGCGCTTAGATTTAAAAATATCTAGATGGAGATGGGATGGCACAGGGGACTGAGACTAAGGCTGCTGAGGCTTCATTTGTAAGTCACACAACCAAGGCTGGTGAGGAATGCAAGGCACTGACCCTTTGCTGGCTTTTGTGAACTAGAAACCAGAGTTCAATTCCAAAAGAATTAAGGACCTGATCCTACTTTCCCTTAAACAGTGGTCCAAGCATGAGTCTTAACCACCGTGTTGCAAATCCTCAGTGCTATTTTAGCAAGTGTCCTGGCATCCAGGAGATGAAGGCAGGCAGGATTGGACAGCCAGTGTCTGGTGCTGCCTGCAGAGCCAGGCAGAACTGCACTGTCACAGCAGCACTAGCTCATCCTGATGCTCAGTTTCAAAAGGAAAAAGTGGGGAGCATCTCCTATGTGCAACAGTAAGGAAAAAAACCAACCCAAAACCAAAACCAAAAGCAAAATAAAAAAAGCATGTGGGAGGGAGGGGAAGGAAAAGAAGGATGGAAAGCAAGCTAAGGAAAAACCTAAAGAACAAACATAAATAGAAAACCCAAAGCCTTTGGTCTCTTGATCAAAATAACTTCGATCAATGTATCTATTCTCAGAAGCACCCTACTTCAAAAAGCAGCCAGCTTTCTAAGAAAGAAAGAATTGCTCTGTGGTTTCTTTCCAAAGCTTAAATTCAGCTTCCTAGAGTAAGATGAAAAGCTAATTTTCTAGAAGTTTAACGTGTTTGTGTAAGCATGTCAGGTGAAATAAATGACATTGATATTCAGTGTGTATATAGGTGGCACCAGCTCCCAGAACTCTCTCTCTTTTTCATCTTACTGGAACATTAACTTATGCTCCTGAGGGCTATGTAGAATGCAGAGTGAGAGTGTGAACTTAAAGATAATTTATCATAGCTTTGTCCTTGTATCATTCTCTTTTCCTAAACTTTTCCATATCAGAATACAGAGCAGAGGGAGTTTACTTTTGCCTTAGCTGCTTCTAACTGCACTCATGCAGGCTCTTACTCAAATCAAACCTTTGCATCCTGAGGATTGACTTCTCAGCATTTTCCCTTGGTAAGTAGAGGAGAGGATGTTTTACCATTATAACTGGGTCACAGGAGCCTTAAAAATTGATCTTTTGAATAACTATAGTAACTACAAAGTATATCAAGATCTATAGTAAGAGCAGAGAAGGTGTTTCATAGGAAAGTGTTTCATCCAGCCCAGCAAGAGCTGGTGACAGAGAGGACCAAGGAACACCATTCTTCACTCCTTGCTCTAAACAACTGTGAGCAACAGCTCTGGAAAGGCTTGGACTCTCTTTTTATTATGCATTTATATACCACTAAGTGTGACAGAGGTGTTCTACTAAATGTGCTACAAAACAGAAATGTAATGTCAGTGACATTGTACATTAGGCAGTGTTGGCACCCACTTTCCCTCTTCTATATTAATATTCATAAATTAATCTGCATTATTTACTTAAACTTTTAATTTGACTTTCTAGTAGAGCTAAGTTTTTAAATTCACATTTTTCAGAATAGAAAACTGAGGTGTACATAGGTTACGTGACTTTCTTCTTCCTGATCTACTGTTGACTTAAAAAATAATAAACTGCTGATAATTGCACCACAATACTGAGCCGCTTTTCCTTTTTTTTTCCCTTTGGTGCTTTTTTTGTTTGGGTTTTGTTTGTTTGGCTGGTTTGGGTGGGTTTTTTTTGTTGTTGTTGATTTGGTTTTGTTTGGTTGGTTTTGGGTTTGGTTTGGTTTGAGTTTTTGTTTGTTTGTTTTTATTATAAGAATAGCAATGTTTTAATGTCTAATGTCGCTGATAGGCATGAGCATTGGAGATGTCTGGAGATGGCAGATTACATAGCTTTATTTAAAAAATATTCTTAAGTGTGATGTATCTTCCTGTATTTTAGTTTTCTGTTCTTTATTTGTACATGATGTTATAGGTGGAAGTAGGAGTAGCTGCAGAACAGATAGCAATCAATGAGCAGGAGGATGCCTAGCCCTTCAAGGGATGTGATTCTGGGTGCTGCAATGCCCCTGAAGTACTGAAATCCAGAGTTACTGTATATTTGTCTTTAGCTCTGTTTATAAGAAAACATGGCAGAACTTGGCATAACAGCACACCTTGCAAATTTGCTTCTAAGGCCTTTACTTCTGTCCATCAGAGATGGAACTATTTCCAAACCATGGAAATAGTCTTAGACACTCTTCTTCCACAGTCTTGAACCCATATAAAATGCAATATGTGGACAAAACCAAGCACAACAAAGAGAAGTCTTTGAAACATAAACTGATTATGCAAGGGGCTGAATGATTATGTGCAGAATGATTATATGCTTACTCATATGCTACTGGCCATCATCATCAGACTTGCTGTCCAAACAGGTAGTCTCTGTCAAAATGTTGTACAAAGAACACTTTGGTTTCAGTACAAACAACTAAGGAAGGAACTGGTCATCTTTGTATCTCCCTCTTCCAAAGGAAAAGGACTATGAGACTCTGATGTTCTCAGCCTGTGAGTCAGTTTGCCTTGTCTTTCATTGTTTTCAGCCTGTCCTTCTAAAGATGACATGCTTTTCCATGACCTTCAGATTCTGGGAAGTTGATGGTAATAGGAACACACAAATATCAGTCCATGAAGGTTTATGAGGCAGGAGGATGGAGAAGGGGAGGATTCTAGACAATCCATCAGATTGTGCACGTTTCTGTGGGGGTAGAGTTAAATTTTCTTTTTTTGTAGGTGATGTGGGACTATGCTTTGGATTTGTGCCGAGAACAGTGTTGATGACATTAAGATGTTTTAGTAACTGCTGAGCAGTGCTTACACAGTGTCAAAGGACCTTCCTGTTTCTTGCCCCATCCCATCAGTGAGCAGGCCGGAGGTACACAAGATATTGGAAGGAGACATGGCTGTGACAGCTGACAACTGCCCAAAAGGATATTCCATGCCAGACGGCATCATGCTCAGCATATAAAAATGGGAGAGGAGGAAGTTTGGGTGGGCTGCTGCTCGGGGTTTGGCTGGTACCAGTGGGTTGGTGGTGAGTGATTGTTTTCATTTACATCATTAGTCTTTCTGGGGTTTTATCTTCCTATGTCTTTGTTATCTCTTTCCCATCTTTTCCCCATCTTTTCCTTACTTTTCACAAATTTTTATTATTATATCATTTTGATTCTTAAACTGTTCTTATCTCTACTCACAAGTTGCTTTTTCACTTTTACTCCTTCTCATTCTCTCCCCATTTCTGTCATGGAGCGTGTGAGTGGCTGTGTGGTTCTTAAACCATGGTTCTTAAACCATGACACATGGACAATGGTTTTCATATAATTTCATTTGCCATGAACAAAGGATGATTGTTTATATCCAAAGATCTGAATTGACTTGATCCTTCATAGTGTTATCATTTTAGTGTGCCTTAACCATCCTATGTACAAGTTGATTTCCAAGGCAAAACCGGTGTCCACAAGCAAGGAGAGCCTAAGAAAGAAAGAGGCCTCACACCATGTTCTCACCCAAATCTTCAGCTGTTTTTTTCAGCCCTAATTGTCTGGATTACCAGAAATCATTATGCTGGCCAAACTAAGAAAGAACCATGTGTGTAATATGTCTACCTGTGTCCAGAGAGCAGGACTGGCAAAGAAGGCAACCACCACTCAGCTCCATGGTTGCTCTGAGCCAGCAGATGAGGCTATTGCCAGTCTAACAAGAATCCATTAGAGTTGTTGGCTTGCTGGTTATATCAGTATTATCTATTTACTTATCTATCATTAAGATGGAAATTATACAGGAATTATAACAGGAATATTCATGCATGGACTTTTTTTTTTTCCTTCTTTGTTCCCCACTATACTTCTTAAAGCATCAACACCTTGTTAACAAGAATGAAGTTGGGACTTTTATAGATTGATCTCTGAGGAACAGTATGCTCAGTGCCATGAAAATATGCCAGAATAATAACCATCAACCTTAGAAAGTAAAGTCCAAGGCTTGGAATCTGAATGTGTTCATCAGTACACTCTCTTGTGCTAAAGGTAACAAGTGATTTATATACCCATGTATATAAAGCTTGATTTGAGAACTGTCTTGAGACATGTTCAGTTCTCATCAGCTACTGCCTAAATATAGTGCCCAATCTATTATCAAGGTGTAACAAGGATAGCCTTGCATGTGATGTATACATACAACTTTAAAGCATCCTTGCTATAGATGCTCCTCTGTTCCAGGTATTTGACCTCCGGGGTAACAAAAATCCACAGCATTTGAAAGCTGACTTGGATTTTCTAAGTGCAGGTGGAGTTCAAAACTCCATGGAGGTTGCTTAGATGAAGATGAGTGTTGGATACAGGTGGCGTCAGAGGCAGTTTCTACGCAAAGGAAGAGATCAAGTACAATCTTTTGTCCTTTCAAAGCAATGCAGTTTTTCTCTGAGGCTTCCAACCTCTATGGTTATCACACTAAAACTGAAAACATTTCACCCTTGCCTGTGCATAGCATGAAATCTTGTGGGCTTCAGCTAAGTTGCTTCCTGACTGGAAGGTACATAAAGATGTGCAAGGAGACAGCATGAATCCAATGGTGAGCTGACCAAAGAAGCACTCACTCATTGCCTCTTATGTCCAAGGGTTCCTATCCCCCAGTCCTTCTCAGTTTTCCTGTGGTAATTGGAAGACTATCATCACTGTCTGCAATGCCTTCTCATGTGTGGATATGACAGAATAGGTAGTGCATTTCCTCCTTAGCTCTCATCTCATGAAATAAAGCAGCATCTTATGGACTGATGTATTAATTTCAGCCACCACTGCACACATCCAAAGGAAGGATGCCAGATATTTTCCATAGACCACAAAGTGCAGCTGATACTCAGTCACTCTCTTGAGGTCACTGGCACATCGAGAGAGGGTAGAAACACAGGTACCACTAGAAGAGGGCCTTGTCTCTGGTAGAGGACAGCAAGGTCTTTCCTCCAAAATATCCTCCAGAGTGACACTGTATTTGGGTCTTGGTAACATTCTTGGATTTTCAGTGTTTCAGAAACTTGCCTCCGTGCACCTCTTTTCCCTCTGCAGGACTTCCACCCACAGGTCAGCCTGGATACTGCAGCTGAAGTGTGACCTGCACTTTGTGGCAAAACCAGCAGAGTAGCAGGTAAATCTCGTATTTCCAGCAGAAGGAAAGGAGAGCTCTGGCTTTACTTTGGCAAGGTCCCCCAGAGTCAGGGACACCTGGCAGGAGGGCCCATATCTGAGACAGCCACTTCAGCACAGAAGAAAAGTGCAACTCCTGGCTCTGTATCCCTCACATCTAGATTCACCTTCTCATGGGCATAACATGAACTGATCACAGTTATTTTAGCCAGATGGGTTTTAGAAGACGGCAAAAAAATGGAGGAGCTCACCATTGACAGATGTGGAAACCATTTCTATAAGTGACAATGTGCTTTGGCCATTTCTTATTAATGCCTTTTGATAATTTCCTTCACAAATGAAATTAACTGGGTAAGGACAGAGACTGTAGACAAGGAACATAATTTATAGCAACATTCCCACTGTGCTCCTTCTTAGGCTTCAGAGAGGCTTACTCATTAATTTGAAGAGGATAGGAGAGTCTCTCTTTGCTGACCTACACTGTATAAAACAAAACACAGTTAGTAAGGTGGGATGGCTAACTTCACTGTAAAGGTCCAAGTTTCTCTTTCCCCTTGTTTGATAAATGGCTGTCATCAGGATTACTGGGGTCCCCTAAAGCAATTAGTCATTATTGGATGATCAAAGTATTTATCTAAACTTCAGGTGCAGAGTGATTGATCTTCATTTGGGTTGGAAGGGTTTCCTTGCTGGATTTTGGAGAAGGGATCCATCAGTGGCACCAGCCATCAAACAGAAGGCAGCAGGTATATCCTTGTCAGAGAGATATATGACTATGCAGAAATTCCAAAAGGTGCCAAGAAGTGCAGAGGTAGCTACTGTCACCTGGAAAAGCTGTTGGGTTTAAGGAGATAGAAAGAACATTTAACCCACCCACCTACATCAAGACTGCCATAGCCTACCTTAAAGGAATTTTAATTCAAGGATTTATACAGCTGTGGAATCCTGAAATCCTCTGAGTAATGTGCAGTGGTCTGAGACGCTCCTGGTAACAAATGGTGCTCCAGTATTTGCCACATTAAAAATCTACAGAGAAGCTATTCCAACATGATAAGTCTGATCCACCTTTTACAGAAAACTTAACTTTAAGATAAGCAAACCTGGATCAAAAGAAATCTAAAATGTCATTGTAGCTGTCACAACATTGTGTTCATAAGCAATAGATGCACTTGAGAAGACTTCTTCATGGCAGCTCTTGATCTTATAAAATGCATTTAGCACCAGTGAAAGGCTGTTGAGCTTTAGAATATTTAATTTCAAGGTTTTCTGGTGACCTGAATGGTTTGGGACTAGACATAGTGCAGAAACCCTCTTTATATGTTAACCGCTCTTTCCATATGTGAAAGAAGTAAATGCTCTCAGGAAAGGCAGCTTTGCTCCTCAAGACACCAGTTTCCTCTTGGTATCCAGTAATCCAAGTAAAAAAAAATTAAATCCCCATCTGAACTGGAAATACTACAAGTGGGAACTGCATTTGCAATTGCCTTCCTTCCTGAGACAAGTATTGCAGTCAAAGCACCACTCATTTTGACCATTCAATGAGCAGGCAATTTTTTTTCTAATTAATCTCTTACGTTTCCTTCCATTTATTTTTTCCCTACCCATTATTTATTTAAGTTAAAAGGGGCCATTTTTTGACCGTTTAAAAAAAAAAATGGGTACAAATTCAGACTAATCTACTGAATACAGTTAAGTTACTCTGGACTAACAGTAGTATAAATAACAGCAGAACTTGTCATGGTGTTTCCAAATTAATAAACCTAAATGTTTTCCAACTAATGAAATGGCTTGAATATGATCAAACAGATTTTGCTTTTAATCTGCAAAAGAAAAATGTGTTTGCTTGACCTGTAAAGCAAGTTATGCTAAATTTGATCATGAAACAGTATTTATGACTAATTTTTAATGCACTGAAAACAACTGAAGTGGGAAATGCTGATACACTAGTGTAACTATGACTGTGGAAATTGAACTAATGTAATAAGTAAAACGAATGGGTGTAATGAAAGAATAAACCCATGGAGGCTGGTAATGCCTTAAAATGATGTGATATCGAGACTAATGTTTATGGAGCAAATGAAGAAAAAAGTTAGCAGCTACAGCATGTGGCAGGACTCTTTGCTGACATTTGCACAGCATCATGTTGTGCCAGTACTGTTATAAGGAGTGTCTAAGAGCAAGAACATCACAGAGTAATGAACTCTGAAGCATAGTGAAAAACAATTATATATGTGGACATAAAGCCAAGCATATTTCTATTGAAATTGTAGCCATAGCTGATTTAAAAAATAGGCTCCGAATTTTTTCTTGGTGTCACACCATATCTTCTCATTCGCTATATTTAAAAAATAACAGAATTCAGTTGGGGACATATATTTTTGACAGACAGCACAAGTGACGGAGTGCTGACTCTGCATATCTCTGAAAATGGAAGCAATTGTACTGCAAAGTAACACTGGATAAATGCAGAGAAATTACTTCCACTGAGGGTGGTATTTTGTTCTGGTTTGAAAACATCCTTTGAATGTTAATAAATCTTCTTAAAAATCAAATATTTAAGGAGGCTTATCTTTAAAATACTAGTAGAATTGTGATTAGAAAACATATAAATTATTGCTATTCTGTAGCACAATTAATTTTCATTGCTATGTTTGTGACCTACTTACAGAGACCACAAACACTAATCTCACTGGATAATTAAGAGTGTAAATATCATTTGTCCAGTCCCCAATGACTGATCTTAGAAATCCAATGAGCTCTCTACATTAAAATTGCAGATAAGAAATCCTCAGTTACATATAGACTTTAATTATCATATACCACTAATGATTCTTAATACTTGGTTTCATATTTTACACTTAGAATAATACAAACTGTATTTAACAAGCAATTAAATATTTTCACCCACAAATTTATTTTTAATCCATAAATTTATTTTAGATGTAGCATTCCGATGCAACAGGATGTAGATACATTGTACAAATCAGGAAAATACGTTTTTCTTCTATTTAATCTTGGATAAAATTTTTGTAATATTTTTGTTTGCGTAAATGAGGTTTTCTTTAAAACTTACTGCTGGCCTTCTAAATATAGATGTATATTTCAGGATTGGACCAAAGAAAGTACTTTCACAATCAAGAAAATATTTGGCTAAAAGCCATCCTGATTGAGTGATAAAATAAATGTAGCAATTAAAAATCACACATATTAGTTGCATGTATAATACATTACATTGGGAGTCATAACAAATGGGAAGTGGTGATACAAATAGACTGAATGTTACAAGCACACAAATTAACAAGCAAAGCAAGAGACAAGGGAAAAATCCATTACAGCGAATGATAGTTTTATAAAATATAATAGGAATAGAAGTCCCAGCAATGATATAAGCTTATAACTATCTAAAGATAGTAAAATTGTGAATAATTATGGGGAAAGACAAAGCATTTAATTTTGAGGGGCTTCTGTTGGAAAGAAATTGGATGACATACTTGTTTAACATGAATTGCTTTCAAATTTACCAATAAACTGTGAATACTGTAGCCACGCATACTTGATATGTCTATATTACATGGATAGGTAAATATGCCTTCTGTCCTTAAAAATACCTCCTAGAAGTATTCCAAAGACAGACCTCGAGTCCTGCTGCATGTTGGTTATTAAATTATTTAAATAAAAGATAACTCAATCTTTGTTAAATATGTCACAGATAGTTCCAAAGATCGAAGATCCATAACAGTAGTGCTAAAATTGTAGGAACACCAGTAAATTCCAGGAAGTATAAAGCTAGGGGTGAATCATGCAACATCCTTCAGTACAAGACCTCAACAGGGGGTGTCAAGACAGTTGTTTTTGTGGTACCTTAATGTGTTGTTATCAGAACTGTTTGCTTCCTTAATCTACCTCTAATTAGAGTCTGGGTACCAAGCAATCACCATGTGAGTAACTTACTTTTTTACCACTTTTTTTTTAAATTTAAATATCTGGAATCCAGAACACATGAGTTTCAAGACCAACTTTATAATTTTTTGCAGTTGAAAAACACGCAAGCCTTCAGCAGTGAAACTGCTGAGAGCTGCAGCTTGCACCTCCTTCTCCACTGCATCATATTTACTCCCTCAATTTATCCCAGTTTTCTGGTCCTCCCTACTCTCTTTACCTCTGGACTAACTATGCATGTTGGAAAGCAATGCCAGCCAGGCAGGTCTGGTGACATATGCTGAGACAGGTGTGACATTTTGGACATGGATTTTTCCACCTATAAGGTCACCAGCTAAGACCAGCTCAACTGAACAATGATTAAAAATTAATCTCTAAGCGCTTCTGTGTGAAGGGACCAATACAGGCATTGTTACACTAAACACTCTGGAAGCATTTTAAACTAAAGAATTGTAAAAAGAATTGCTTCAGCTACAGGGGATGTTTTTACACTAGGAATCATTGTGCAAGAACTGTTCTTTATTTAAGCTTGTCTTACTTTGTCCTGGAGTAATGTTTGTGTGTACATAAGTCATTAGACTCATCCATGAAACCCTTATTTGAAATATTCCTGCCCCTAAATCATGCTTTTGTTATACTATGGAATAAATTGCAAGCTCATCAAGAAGGCTGCAAATTACATCAGTCCCGGAGGCCAATCAGTTGCCCCCAGGAGACAATTAAGGATCCTTCTTAGACTGGGGAGGAGCAATATAGACATAGTTGTATCTGTGGAAAACTTTTCCTGTAGATAAACAAAGGATTTAATTCAAAGGAGCTATTAGCTAATACTTATAATTGATACTAATTTATTTTTAAAATGATGTCTGTAATTATTCTTATATATGCAAAACAGTCTATTTGCATAACATACACACAGAGCTACACAAAACACAGCAGCCTGAGGTTCTACATCTTCTTTCCCTGACCCACTTGGCCATCTTCAATATTTCTTTTGATTCTTTTTAGCCTTCTCTCTTCTCTTTTTTTCCTTCATAGAAACATTCTTATTATTAATCATGTTTTCCTTACGCTTCTTTTTTTTTCTTTCCTTAGCTTTATTGCTCCTTTTTTTGATCTTCACCTACACTCTTGTTTCTTCATTTTTCCAAACTCCATTCTCTTCCATGAGGTACAGACATTGAGCAGCTGTTTTATAATCTGTCTGGCCAATCCACTAGTGGTCCCTTGCTTTCATAGAGAGACTGAATGAAACTGCTACTGCACCTGATCCCAGAGAAGAATGTTTCTCCTGCAATGATTGTACACCAGCGCCCAGACACTCAGTACTGTGATAAGGGACAACATTTTAGAAGTAAATAAGTCTTGCCATAGTAGGCTTTTCAGGCCCTAGGTTTTTGTTTTGTAAGACTGATGAAAACAGCCTAGAAACTATTACTAACAATTGCAGATAAAAATATGGTAAGTTATGGTTAGGTTTTTTCTTGACTCCACAGTACATCACCCTCAGGGTTCTTTGTCTCCAGGACATTTGTTACCAGCCACCCCACTCCTATAAATTTTCCTGTCATTCTTGGCATTCAGTCCATCAGTAGAGGTGATGTTTAGGCTCATGGGCACAGCCCTAATCCTGTTCAAACCATCAGGAGCTACTGCTCCATGTCCTCCATCTGCCTTTTAGTCCTTCACCCCAAGCATCCAGCTAGCCACACCTTGTGGCACTGCAGAATCAGTTTCTTTCCAGTCCTATTTTCCCTTCTCATTTGCTGTCTTTGGAGGCAATAGTGCTTCTACTGGCTAAACACACAAACCTGTACCAGTACACTACTGACACATGCCAGTAAAATGCTATAAAAAGGCCATGAACTCTTTACTTTACTTGAACACTAATAATAGTCAAAGCACGGTTATGTGCATTACTTGTTTCCTGCATGTCTGTCTTGATTTATCTTTTAAAGGGGAGTTTACTAAGCACTAAAATGTCATCTTTCTCTACAGGAAAAACTTAGGTGAGTTTTCTAATATGAACAAATAGGCTGACCCTGCAAAGATATTGACATTCTTCCACACTCCAAGCTGAAGTGTATGCTATTCACTGTAAGAATGTTATTTGGCCAGCACTTGCTGTTGTCATAGCTCTAGCAAGTGTAAGTTGCAAACACTAACTTGATACAGTAAGAGCAAATGTGGAAATTACCATCAGAGACTGTTCTGAGAGAGAAAACTGACTGCAAGCAACACAGGAAAATCTGAAAAAGGGTTGCATGAAATGAGATTACTCGTCAGCATGTGGCATGCCTAAAGTGAAAAAAAAATTAAAAAAAAATTCTACAATTTCCTTCTGCATTTGAAGAATTATTTTAGCAAGTAGAAAATACTTCTTTACCATGTAGATGACTTAACATTTGGTAAACAGGTTTTCTTCTAAACTGCCTAATTAAATTTGTCTTGGGTATAATGCAAGCATAATAAATTTCAGCTCTAAAGGTCACGTTTTGGAAACTTTATAAGCCACTTAACATCAGAAGCTCGGAAGGAGAATGCTTTCTCAGCCTTTATGACTGCCTTGCAATGCTGTAATAGCACTGGGACAGCAGTATTGCTGTAATTAAATACCCTTCCAGCAGCCTGGGGAAGCGGAAACACTCTGGTCATCCAAGATGTGTAGCTGAGTAGCACCCTTGGGACAGAGATGTTTGTAAGGGTTAACTCCTTCTTCTTGTAATGTGACAGCACCAGCTCCCCCACATACACCTCAGCCAATAAGCTTGTATTGATATCGTGACTGAATTTATACATTTTATTGGTCCAAATTTTTGTATTTATGGAGGATGGAATTCTTAAAGCTGTCTGGTAAAGGGTTCAGGATACCTAGCTTTAGTCAGTTGAGACTGTTCCCCTCTTTATGCTGCTGTAGTTACACTCTAAGGGCAGAGACAGTAGGATGGGATGTGCCACAGTTAAAACAGCAGCTACAGTACACCTGGGGCAGAGGGGTGGCAGAGGCATACAGAGGGTTCCCATGGGATATAAGCAGCCTCCTAGACAGGCTGGAAAAGCTGGCAGACCAGGAACATCCAAAATTGTCCCAAATGAATCCTCTTGAGCCCACCTGTCAGGATCTCACCACCACAGGCACTTTGCATTAGAGAAATCTGCTACTCAGCTGCTCCTCTCTGTCTTATTAGCTACAGGTTTTTAAGCACAAATTTGAGAACAACAGGTACATATCCATATGCAATATTAGCTTCTGTGCTCTTTAAGAATTCCTTGGTGAGTAAAGGACAGGACAAACTTTGGGAACTGCTCACTCTGATAACTGACATTCTATACTATGGGAATAAACTTGCATGCAGTCACAAAATCACTATAATTAAAAATATAGCAATAACATGGTTTCTACAGTGTAAAAAAAAATAGCTTTGTCAAACCTTTGTATACCTTTGTCAAACAGCCATCATTTTGGCTGAAAGCAGTTTGGTCCTTATCCAAAACTAGAAAAAACTACCTAGCCAGCACAGCAAACTATGAAAGTAAAATGTATGAGAATAGTATGGTCTCTGGAGTGACAATGTAGAAACACATTTAGAAAAGTAGCTTTCATATTTTCTTCCTGCATGTACATTCTACATATCTCTATCCCACAGCAGCTTGAATCTACCAGTAATATTTTCTTCTCTGGTGTCTCCTTGACCCACACTGAAGGTTTTCACTGTTGCAAGTAGAAGTTTTTAAAATCTGAGCTTATAAGTGAAGCTAAGAAGTTTAGCTGAGAGCTACAACAAACCTACTCTCTGGTTTGGGCATGGATGACATTGTACAATTCATACTGACCACTGAGTAATACTTGTACTGACTTGCTTCATTGCACTTCATAGCTTGTGTTGTATTCTGAGTCCAAATATAAGGTAGAAAGAGTGGGATTATACTACTGTAGTAAGTTTGTTTCTAAGTATTTTAAAAATTAGGATTTGTTGGATTGTTTACAGTTTACCTGTGCACTTAATGTATTGAACATAAGTTGCAAACCCCAATAGAGTATTTCTAAATGCTACTGAAATGCAGAAAATTTCCTCATGCCCTCCCCCCACTATATATTCATAGTTCTTATGTCTGCCAGATGGTGTGGAGCAAATTATTCTAGAACTCAGACCATGTGAATTTTAAGCAGATGAATATAGCAGTCTGCACAGCACTTTGCCTTCTTTTATCACTGACTGTGGTGCTGGCCTGTTTGATCATACCCCACAACAAACAAATCTCATTAATCAGTGTTCTCCTTTTTTTTTTTTTTCCCTTGGCTGCTTTTTCCTTTCTGTTCACTTATGGAGAATTTCTTTGGAAAGCCTTGTTTTTAGAAGGAGATAAATTTTTCAATCTGCTTGGTGCTTTTATTTAAATTTAGCTTTAAGGAACAGTGCTGGCATGATAAAATGGATCAAGAATGCAGTTCCTATATAAATGAAACTTGGCCTGGACATCTCTGATGTAAGTTATCCACTAGTACTCCTTAGCAATTTACATCTCTAGAGTTGAAAGGGTAATGTGATTTAAAATCCATGTACTTTACATTACTAGAACTCTTACTGAAACTGCCATTGAAGGTTCTGAATTATGCAATTCAAATATAGTTACTTCACCACAAATGTCAGCGACACCAGCCAAGCAATAATTTGATGATGTTGCTTAATTTACTTTGCCATGACTGAACTGATCTTGAAGCACTCCTGACTTTTTGTTTTATTTTTAGTTCACAGACTCATAAAAATATTGGTCAGGAGGGACCTTTGGAGATCATCTGGTCTAACCTCCTGAGTGACTTGGGACTCTTGCCAGTGCTAGATTAGGTTAGCTGTGGCTTCATCCATGTAAGTCTTGAAAAGCCCCGAGGATGGACATTTCACTGCCTCCCTAGGGAAACAATGGTATGAACCTGCTCCAGTGCTGTACTGTCCTCCTAGCCAAGTGCAAACCTCCCTAGCTGAGATCCTTGTTACACTATCTGTTAAGAGGGGGGAGAGTTTTGCTTCATCACCTTTGTGACTTTTCTTCAAGAGTTGTAGGCTGCTAATAGATTACTGCTTAGCTCTTCCTTGGCAGAGTGAACAAGCCTACCTCACTCATTCCTAATGGCTAACCACTCCTCCTTGATGCCACAACTGTCTTGGTGACATTCAGATGGATCCTCTCCACTTTGTACACTTCCCCTTCAAAGGTGGACACAGACTGCAGATATACCCTGGCCAGTGTACCTCACTGACAGTGTCTGAATGAACCACACATTTCACTTTTCACAGCTGGCTTAGGTAAACTGATACTATTTAATATTGTTAGCTAATGAATTCCTGCAGTAGTTTTCCTATATTAGGACTTTGAAACATAAAAACCTTTAGTTCTTAGACAACTGTTGTGGAATGCATAACTTTTAGTACTGTGTTGGTTTTGCTTCTTGACTGTACTGGGGCTGCTTACACTTTCAGGAATATCATTCCCGTAGAAAGTTTATCTGGTAGCATGAATATATTGTCCATAGCTCTCCTCCAAGCTAAGAAAAGAAGGTAACAAAGTCAATTTGCAGGCCAAGGCACTACCAGTTGAGCATATTTCAAATAAATATTGAGTAAATATAAAGTCTGTTTTTTGTTTTCCATAATAACTTCATTGATGGGGCTGGGAAAGAGCTGAAGGTTTTGGTATTTTTTTTTTTTTTTGTGGGTAGGATAGTTTGTAATGTTGGTTGCAAGACCTAAATTTAATTATGTGGCAATTTTTAAAACATATTTCTCTTACTGAAGACCAATCCAGAAATACAGAATGCATGCTAGGAGGGAGCCTTAATCTCAAAGGTACAAAAGCAGTGTAATAACTGATAAAGAAACCCCTACTTATATCCTCTTCATAATTAGAAGTACTTTTAATATTCCAGCACAGACCTGGTTTATGGAGCCACTGACAACAGCAGCAGATCTATTTGAATTGAGATGAAAGCTCATGGAAGAAATAAAAAATACAGTACAGCAGCTCACTGCAACACACCAGACTGAGAAATGGGCAGGAAGGAAGAAGCACCAAGAGCAGCATTACTGCAGACTGGGATCTATGGCATCACAGGTATCTCCAAAGAAAATATGATTAAACTCAGAAAGCTGCATTCACTGAACAACAGCAAGGCCAGAGTTAAGGCTAAGACTTTCTGATCTTGCCTCAGTTTAGGGTAATTAAATTTAAGTGGCATTTAAGACTAGGAATCTTTCTTTTCCTGTTTCATCTTTCTTTCTTATTCTCACTTGCCTCAATGACAAAGTCAGAGTTGCATTCCACACAGCATCTGGGCTCATCTCCTGGGAGATCTGTGGTATTGTACCTAGAACATATGGCTGCTCTGCTCTTTCCCTGACCAAAGTTTCATCTGCAACCTTCTTTCTAAATTTGTTCTATACTCTTCTTTTCCCTCCAATGAAATACTACTCTGCTCCTCCCTCCTTTGTCATTTAGAGTGGGTAGCTTGCAAATGACTTGCAATTAAAAGTAAATGTAGGTTTGTGGGTGTACCTACACAGCCTGTGTGAGCCTGCACATGTGTGCAGCAGAGAGGAAGGCTGCTGAGGAAAGCTGCTGGCAGAGCCACCAGCTATATGTATTTTATAGCACTAGGATAACAGAGAAACAGTGGAAAAGAAATGGGTCTGAGGTTTGCAATTTCATACCAGTGTGCTGGTGAAGACACACAAGCTTCCACATTAAATGCTTGATGGGGGGCTTTAAGCCAAATAAAGGTGATAGCTTTCCTTTTCCCTAGGTGGTTTGTCTTTCAGTCTTACTTCCTGTGACTGTCTTCACTTTAAATGTTTATCCCTTTAGAGAGTCTGACAAGAGGCTTTGTTCAAAAGGCTGTATTTTTCTTCTTCTTTCTCCTGTTTCTGCTTCTCTTTCTCTTGTCCCTGTCAACTCTTATGTTCTTCTCTCTCTTTGCCACTACTATTTTTTCCCTTGGCATTCTCACCTTTTATACACTCAGCTCTTTTTCCTGTTCCCTGGGGAACACAATGTTGGAACTGAGATAGACCTAGAGAAGTAGTGTTCCTCCAGGGAGCATCCAGATGATAGCCATGAGCAGAACTAGATGATTTTTGCAAATGCAAGTGTGCATAGGACAAACTACAACTTCCTGCTGAAATAAATTAGGATTTTGCATACTGACCCTATGAAATAGCACAATTTTTGGATCAAGTCAGCAGAAGTTTTTGAAAGCAGTGACACCAATTTCAGTCTTAACTATGGTGGAATTAGCACAGGAATGTGATTTGCTTTTAAGATATGACAAAGCAGATTATGGACATGTCTCTTAGCTATTTCTTAGTATTAGTTACTGAGAACATTTTAATTCAAAAGTATTAATCACCATGGCATTACACCAGGGTGACATTTACTCTCAATCACAATAGAGACAGTAAATGCTGTGGTTACAAATAAAGCTACAGCAGACCACCTGCAGAATCCAGACTGGTTGTTGTGCAGTGGTATTCATAAATTACAAAGCAGCAAACATCCTGATCTTCTGATCCATCCTGGGGATCAGAAGACACTATTACTATCAGCTTTGTAGCAATGTCCCTCTGCTGGACTGCTAATACTTTCCTGCTCCCATAATCTTCCAAGAAAGCAATTTATCTAAGTGTTCCCTAAGTCATTTCTGTCCAGATTAGAAAGGTTAACTTAAACCAACGCAAAAATCAAGTCTTTGTTAATGCAGTTTATTTGACAGAAGTAAATCAAAAAGCTTATAAAAACTACACCTATGGGAGAACTTTACAGTTAAAGGATGTGTAGGAGGGATATTAGAGCTTTCTTCTGTATGAATATCTATCATTGGACAGTCTTGTTCTTGTTCTGTTTATTTTAGGGGGTTTTTTGGGTGTCCAAATAGATACGCTGTTAAAAAGATGAGCACATATAGTCTCATTTGTTTTTAAATCCTCTACAAGGTCCACAGTGTTTTACCTGTGTCTTGGAGGATTTTAAATGTTTTTTTTCTACTTTACTGTTCCCAGATCAACATGCTTCACTGTAGGATACTGCATGTTTTTCATAGAATATGGATGCTTTTCAGAGGATATTTGTACTGAAGATTCAGTCCTTACTCCATCACTCTCCCACACAAGGTGCTAAGCAGCACTGCCTTCTTTTAAAGGAGATTAAATTCTCTAGGATTCTCCAGCATAAATTTGCTTTCATTTATTAATTAGTTTCCAGTGGAATCTATGAAAAAATAAGCTAATGTCAAATATCTGACTATTTCTGCAAAAAATGCTGAATAAGTGGAGCTAATCTGATTCATGGAAATGTATTCAAATCAATCAAGATGTCACTTTAATGTAGGATCAGTCATGTGGGATGTAAAAATGCATATTTAAAAATTGCTTTTACAAAAAAAATTGTAAATACAATTCTTTGGTCCTGATTCTCCAAAGGCATATTCAAGTACTGAACTTTATTCACTATGATCAGTGTCAGACTGCTATGTCATGGACTTTTTCAGGTGATCTGGCAGTTGACAGTGTCCTGTCTCCAGTTGCTTGTCTGTGTCCCCATGCTACTTCATCTGTTGTCCTTGCTGGGAAAGCAAACAGGCCAAGAAACTTTTTATGTTGTTGTTGCTAGGTTGGTTTTTTTAGCCATATCAGTTTCACAGCTTGATGCATTGCATGATTATTCAAACAACTATTCCATAGTGAGGGAGAGGGTAGTGCAGAGCAGTCAGCATCAGGAAGGTCAGGAACTGCTTAGGTCATGCTACAGCACAATCTTGAAAAGCCTCATTTACTCAGGGAACTACTTGTTGCATGTTAAATGTAACATAAGAATGGTCTATGTGTTAGATATTGCATGTACCATTGCATAGACAAAAGGTACTTTAAAGAAAATGTTTAAGTTGCAGAAGAAATCACTTTTGTACCTGTGATACCTCCATTCTGATTACAGTAGGATTACAGTAATAGTAAAATGCTGCTCTCATAGTGAAATTTCACATTCATATAGTACATTAAAATACTGTACATGATGCTATATGAGACTATACACAGCAGAGTGGTATTACACATTCACAGAATGCAAAACCAAGTTTGAGTCAGCATTGCTTTATTTTGGCCATGTAGTCTGAATAACATCCAAGAGGCACAGATGAGTCCCAGCCATTCTTTTTTCTGGAGGAATCTCCTACAATATGGAAATGTTCACTGATGATCAAGATGAGACCCAAGGAAATGAAGTCTGGAAGCAAGGTGCTGCCTTCAGAACAAATGATCTGCTTTGCAGTCCAGGCCCAAAGAGTCTGAGCAAGACTTTGGCAACAGCATGTTCCCCACCATCCTCTTTCCTGGTACTTTTCAGATCTGGGCAGGAAGCAGCACCTACATAATAAATCCAATCTGCATATGTATAGATCAGCTGCCCTGTGTGCCTGTGGCAGGGCCAGTTACAAGACAAGAAAGAGGCCATAGATATAGCTCACCTTTGCAAAGGCAGAATATATATAAGACAAGGTCACCACTACTCTAATTACAAAAATTAGCCTAAGGGCACATAAGACAATTCTTGTTTCAACCTAGATATGACTGTTATAATTTTAATAAATGCTGCAGGTATAGCATTCTCTGTTTTTGCAGCTGAGAGACCAGGTTGCTCTATCTACAAAGATCACTCACCAGAGCATTGTGTTGGTTCTTTCCTGTTTAGAAGAAGAAGCTCTAGCAGCACCTTCTTTACCTTTTGGAACAGTCTTGCTCATTAGAGAGGACATCATTACATTCACAGGGCGATAGTTTATTAATCCCCAGGTTCCCCCCAAAACCTCAGTGTCTTCTTTCAACTTCTTTAGGAGTCTTACACTGGTTTTCAGATGATACTAAGGTTGTTACTCCCAGATGAGAGCTGGCAGTAGAAAAAGGATGCACACTAATGAAATAACCTTGCTTCTGCAAAGCTGGGGGTTTATGATAAGAAGCTGTAAAGAGGAAGGTTATACAGCTGCAGAAGTTTAAGTGTGCTTTCAGTGTTTTCATCCACTGCTGAGGATTCTTCTGCAAGGGGACTTTTAATACAGCTGGAAGAAAAAGACTTCATCATATGGGGAAAGAATAAGAAAGGCCATTTGTTAAAAATTGCACCCAGCTGGGTTAAGGTACGACTGCTGATGTTTAGGGTTTGTTATAGACCAGTTCCAGGATATGACGGATTTTTAGTGTGCATAATTTTCTATGGCTATTATTTTGTAATTTAGTCTGGAACTAATTTTGAAAATAAGGATTAGTATTTACCACTGGAGATGTTAGTAGCCTATGAGGTACAGGTTATTAGATCACCTGTCTCACTGCTCATTAGCTTTTTTGTAACCTTAGCTTGTTGAAACTGTGAATGCTCTATATAGATAGCAAGATCTAAGCATATAAATTTCCTAATAATTTAGCACATACTCAGGGAACAGATACCACTGGTAGTTCCAGCATGGCGGATCTTAGGCACAAATATGAATGTTTTAGATTGTATTAAAGACAGAACTTTTTTAAAAATAGTCTTAAGGAGCTAATGCAATAGTGAATAAGAAAGAGATCATTGTACTCAACATAAAAGCAATGAAAAATTCATACAAATGTAGTCATTTTCCCTTCTGCTGATGTGAAAAATTTGTAAAGAAAATTCAAGAAAGAATCAGACCTTTGCAAAAGAAGTCCAAGCGAAAAAACTTGCATTGGCTCTTCTTTCAATATTCTAGCACAAGATCAAACAACATGCTTGAAATTTTGATCTTTCTGGCTTTAAACAGTTCTTCGTGAAATAGCTACCACTTCCTAAAAACACCTTATATTTAGGGAGCTTCTCACAAGATTTCAGACTTGACATAGAAAGCGGTTAGATTTTAAGGAATTTGAAAGATAAACTGCCTTCACATGCAACATATTAGCTTTTATTTTCAGATGTTTCTGAATGCAGAAGGCATTAAACAATGCCACTTTAACCATGAAGACCTGAAGTTATGAGAACAATGCGTGAATTCTGTGTAACTCCTTAGTTAGACATATAATTTAATTTACTTGGGGGTGATGGTTTGCTTTTACAGTATCTCTTTGATTTCTATTCAAAGCACATAATGAATACCTGCTCTTGCATGGTTTCTATGAGGGGATTAAAGGTGATCATAAGGCTTAACAGGTGACTGAGAGGCTCAGAATAGCAGCTGGTTGTCTACAATATGTTTCCTTCTACAGAATGGTGTTTGTTTTAAAAAGTGATTTTTTACTCTGGTTAATGTCCTAGTAGATACAAAAGCAGCAATCTTTCTCTTCTCTTTCTTCCTCTCTCTCTTTTTCTTCTTCTTCTTTATGAAACTTTACTGAAGTTATTCAGACCTTTCTGACCTGTAGATTCAGTCACAGAGGTGTGTTGTATATTGGATAACATTTATTAACCATTCACAAAATTCAGATGTGTGTCTGTATGGCTGATAAAAGTTTGCAGTCACGGCAATAGCGCTGTTGCCATGCTGTCTTCCTGCGGCGTACTTCCCAGAGCAATTCAAAGTCCTGATTTAGATATACTTGAAGTGTTGCAAAGTTTAGCTTCTGTAATTACAGAGAAGCTGCCTCTTTTCTTCACTGCAGAAATTGAGATCAGTTCATGTATTCATCTTCATATTTTTAATTTGAATGATGTGGAAGTCTGACTTTTTAAGCATGCTCTGATTGTGGGTTCTTGTCTCAAGGATTCTTTCCCTGATGATATGACAGAACATGAGGATAATATCCATTTATTCACATGGCCTTGGTGGGGGAGGATATAATGGGAGCTTGTCTGTGATAAACGTGCATTTAAGACTCCTGGATAATTTTCTAAGGGTATTATCCATTTTTATATACATACAAAAAATTTTAAATAGGGATTGCAATTCTAATTATCATAAGTATTTTATTTTAATATTTTAATTGATTTGCAGGAAATTTTTCATATAATGTTTTGTATATCTATTAAAAAATAGGAGTTGCACTTGTTTTTAGAAAGGAAACTATTAAAAAAAAGAAAGTGGCAGCACAAGTGTGTCCATGGCATTGGGAGCATAATAAGCTGTAGTTTAGGGTCTTCTGCAAGGCAGCCATCCATAAAAGAAAATACACAGTACATAGGTTTTAGGGCTCTAGCACACAGCTTCTAAAAGACTTAACCTTTCTCAGCTGTCTAACACTCTGCTCAGGATTATGGCTTTCACTGCAACAGAGGTTTGTGGTTTTGCTTCACAACCCCTGTTTTAGCTTAAGCCAGTGAAGAAGGTGAGTTTTGACGAAGAAGCTAGACTAGATAGATGCCATGTGCTTTACAGACTCAGTAATCTCTAGAAAGGGGTGAAGCAATTAGCCTCAGGCAATAATAACTTAAACTGTGACGCTGTGACACTAGACTTCTCTGTCATAAACCTCACATCACCCATGTGAGGGTTCCAGAGTCTTTGAATTACAGCTGGTCTGAGACCCAAGCTTATTCTTTAAGAGGGAAGGCAATGCACAATCATGAAAAAAATAGACATGATGTTATTCCCCTAAGCCATTGTTTCAGTTTTAAGTGTTAATGCTCCTTTCAACCCAAATAGCATAATAAATATGTCCATGCCAAATGTAAAGAAATATTCACTGGAAGTTGGCTAAGAGGATTTTGATACCAGTGATTTTAAAATTAGGGTAAGAAATAGAGAGTAGAAGCCTAGATAGTCAAGTGGAAGCTCATAGAAATGTGTCCTGTTTCAGTAACCTAAGATTTTTACTTTTATAGATGGGTATAAAAGGCCTTGGGGGAGAGGGGAGAATAAAAGCCTCTTTTTTTAATAAATGCCTTTGAAAAGGCAGAAAATATGCTTAAATGCACCCTATTTTACATATTCCTTTCATCCCTTTGGCTTTTGACGTAATGCTTATCACTTTGCCATTATGTCAATTTGTGCTTACCAGTCTTTTTTTCTCATCTTGTCTTATATTTAGGCTGTGATCCTGAAAACACTTACCTACATACTTAGTTTTGCTACTCCTTCCTTGTTAATCCCTTTGAAGTTAAAAGGATTATTTGCATTAGCAAAATAAGGCATGTGTGTGCTTTCAGGAGGAAGTTCTTATGTTGTAAACCCTTTGGGGTGGGACCAGATCAGTTATTATGCAGTCAGATAGCTCAAAGCACGGTTGGGTGGAAGATGAGTTCAAAAGTCTGTGAAGTTAACAATTGCTAACAGAGTGAACTGGTTTGTAGCATATGCCTGGGGCAGAGCACACGAGGAGTTGTTCACGCCAAACTAGTACACAATCGTCTTCCTCTCTTTTCTGCATTTGTTGCTGAACTGTAGCCTCAGATTTCATACCAGCTGACACATCTGCTTTTTTCTTACCTCCTAAAACAGAAACTTCCCTGATATTGGCCATAGGGTAATCTAGAGAAAGACCATAAGTAGATTTATGCTGGTGTGCACAGGGAGGAGAAATAAAGATCTGAGATAGAGCTGCAGAGTTCTCCAAGCTCCCATTGTTGCACCCCTGCAGCCCTCTCAGAACCTCCCAGCACTAGCTTATCATCCCAACTAATGCATGTAATGGTTTTATATTCTTCCCATTCTTCCCACTTTCCAGGGACACCTAGCCCCTATTTTTTCCCTCCGAAATTATTTCAATAAACACTTGCTTTTATTTAAGATAGACATAGTTTAAAACTCACTTGGAAAGACGTGCAGAAACTCTTCCCTTAGCTGCATTCAGCCAACGCAGCTCTGTGTAGACTACCATAGCATAACAAGTAAGCTTGATATTTGGGATAGAGAGAATTACTCTTATCTTATTCTCTGGAAACTGCCCACATAGATATTCCAGTGGTTTTTGTAGTATAACTTTAAAAATCACTTCCAGCTTTGCAGGAAAAGTTCAAACTCCAGTTTCCAGGAATATTTATTTTGATCGATAACTATAAGGAGAAAACTCTTATTTTTATTACACTAACATCTAGAACTCCAGTAGAGCTGTGTGTTACAGAGCTATGTTAAGCCATGTTGTTATTTTATCTAAAACTAGGGACAGAAATGTTCTTCTATTAAAGAAAATTACCTATGGATTTGTCTACATTAAAATTTTTAACAGCTATATTAAAGTAATTCCAGCAAATCTTTGGAATGTGAATCTGTGGACAAAGCCCCCTACTTGCTGAGCTAGCTGTACTTGTGGAACAGGTCACTGCTGCTAGGTTATGTTTCCTGACTACTTTCATGTTTGTTAGCTGAGCCATTTATGTGAATGTACCCTTGCTCCAATAGTCGGGTAGCAGGAGCGAGTGCTCATTCAAGTAGCTGAGCAAAAGTTGTAATCTTGAGCAGAAAGATTATGAAGAGGGACAGGGAGAAAGCATTGGTAGGGCTGCAGCTGTACTGTGTGAGGTGGTGGAGTATGATCAGAGGAGGGCAGAAAGCTTGTGAAAGGTCTAGAAAACATGTTTTATGAGGAACAACTCAGGGTGCGGGGGCTGTTCTGCCGGGAGGAGGCTCAGGGGGAACGAACCTCATGGCTCCCTACGGCTCCCTGACAGGAGGCTGTAGCCAGGTGGGATCTGGTCTCTTCTGCTGTGCCTGCAGCGAGCGGCCAGAGGAAATCGACTCAAGCTGAGACAAGGGAGATTCAGATTAGATATTAGAAAAATATCTTTCCGTGTAGGGGTGCTCAGGCACTGGAATAAGTTGCCCAGGGAGGTGGTGGAGTTACTATCCCCAGAGGTGTTCAAGCTCTGTTTGGATCTGGCGCTGGGTGATGTGATTTAGTGGTTACAGTGGTAGTGCTGGGTGGACGGCTGCACTGGATGATCTGAAGGGTCTCTCCCACCCTCACTGATCCTATGAGGCATAGATTCTGGGATGGGGTTTTCCCGGCAGGGCCCCAGTCCGGTCCCCCCGCGCCGCCGCGGGAGCGCGCGGAGGGGCGGGGCCGCC